>JBCAUI010521255.1:0-42538 GCA_038406195.1 Haplosyllis anthogorgicola | reverse complement strand
TCTACACATCACTACTTGCATCTCCTCTTTGTCCTAGTGCGTTAATACCCATATTCAGTCGTCGCGAATCATACACACGCCGGATCGACGTCTGACATTTAATTATTCAAAGCAATTTTATCTAGGCACTAAAGATTTTAAATTACCAAAGGTTATACAAACTGGCTAAACTGGTTAACCAGTAAATTACAAGGACTCCTACACATCTGCAATGGGACCGAATAAGTGCAAAGAAAGAAATGTGTACAGAGATTTATCTTCAAACGAACAAAATATTTACATGATATATTTTATCATAGTTATATATATCAAAGTGTCCCACAATACTACACAATCACGTGAATCTATTCCAATCTAGACAGATGCGTTGGAGCCAGACAATGATTTAGAATGACACTGACCTACAATACTGAGTTAAATGTTTTTAGGTACGTCAGTAAGGAATTGAAACTACGTGCCTTAATCTGAAGAAGTGTCTTGTAATTTATTATTTGGCTTTGGTATTGAAAAGCAAAACCCGTATCACGTTTTTAATGAGACTTTCATCTATGGGTAACTGGCGGGTTAAAAGCTAATTCAAGTATTTCCATCATGTCAAACTCATCGAATATATTGTGGTTGTGTTGTGTGGAGGAAGAGGTTGTGTGGGCTCATCTAGACCTTAGTCTTCACTTTTGAGATGTGTTTTTGAAACCAGAGTTTGACCTCGAAGGTTAAATGTAATAATTGCTTGCTGGTGACAAAATACGGTTGTTAAGCGTCGACAAGTAGTTGTAAAGTCGTTGTTTTCTCTTCCAACTGGGGTACAAAGTCACGAATTAACTGAATTATAACTATGGTGCCTCAAGGAAATTTAAAGGCACGGAGATTGAATAAGAAATATAAAAAAATAAATCTGTGAAACGGTGCACTGGGTGAATTTGTAAATGTCTGGCGATACAATTTTCAGACCATAAAGTTGGTATCAGACTACACCTACGTGCATTACATAATATACCTATTTGCTCCATTTTATTGCCTACGCCACATGTTCTTTACCTAAGTTTCTTAGATCCACACATGTCACATTTGAACTTAATCAGTGTACCTTGGAACTTGAAATCTTCACAAGACGAATTAAGATAAAAAGGGTCATGAATAAAATCATCATTACGGCTAGCACCTCAATGAAAAGTGTTTCTAACAGTCGGCCTTACATACCGACTTTAACCCCATTGTTACTTTTTTGAAAACCTCCAAATTATTTAGAAGAAATTTGAATCTGACGAAGAAACTGAATACGTAAGGTAGACTTTTCATTCTTCAGTTAAAGAATAAAGAAGAAGTAACCTAGATGGGAACGTATCTGCTATTTCCTTGTTTTGTCTAGATTTCTTGAACAACATATTTGGTACATAACTTTGGTTGATTATTTTTCCTATTTCAAATTTATAATCTTTGCAATACGCCATTAAAGGAAATAGCAGCTAACAGAATGGTTATGGTTGTTTAAATTTATAGAACGAAAAAGAATCATTATCTTCAATTATGTCCATTAGAGGCGCTTGGTTATATAAAATTTCCTGAGCAAAATTGCGCAAATAATATTAAGACCTTGAAAGTATTCCACATTTTGAAGACGGTAAATGGCAAATACGTCAAAATATGGATAGAACAAGCTTCAGGTCACTGTCGGCCCTTAGATCAATTTCTTGTTTCAACAAAAGGAGACAAATTGCCAAATTCAAAGCAGACAAATTGCCGTGTAATTCTTGTAATAAGCAATTTTCTTCTTACGCATCCTTTCATCAGTTGCATCATGCAACAATTAAACTTCCATATCATATCATACAGATAGACGAAAAGTTGACACGGAAGAATAACATTGACCTGTCGTCACGGCTAAGTCAATGCACCACCTCCTGCGAGGGTATTGTCTCAGCAAAAAGGAATTTCCTTTATATCTCTAGGTTACTCCCGTGCAAAATGTTGCCAGACATAAGTTACAAAATTACCTTCATTATCATGCATAAAAATGTAATTTACAATCACGGTCCGCTGAAACATTCCACACCTATTTTAGTTACGGTTGCTTTTCTGGACGATGAGCGAAGAAAGAATTCCGCAAATTGCCTATGCAGATAAAATGGACATTAAGAATATGCCATTCTGGATGCAATTGCGCCAATTCAGCTTACCTGAATATTTAGTAAATGCACAGGTAGGCAGATGGCTTTAGACGGTACAGATACAGCAAAACTTTGTAAGACTATTGCTGTAATTCTGCAAAACGCAAATTATATGCATGCCGAATTATAATTGAATTACGAATACGATTGCTAGAACACTGGAGAATTGAGTGGTGTAGGATAAAACTAGGATGTCAAGTTCATCTTTCCAGACTTTCGCTAAAGTACACATTGTAGTAGCTTGTAGCTGATGTTCGTGTAGATAATTGCCACAAGGACACCACCCTTTCCTTTTACCCACCAATTATTCCTCAACGCTTTCATGATTTTTCTAAGTATTTATGTGGTGGCAAAGGACAGAAGGCCTCAGTATTTGAGTTCACATTACATTCTTAGCAGACAACTGAACAAGGTCACTTCTCCATTTGATAAAGCCAAGCATGTGTCTGGTAATCCTAGCATCTGATAATCAACCAACAGATCGTGGTTTCAACATGTACCTATACATTAAGGAGAATGCACCCCATGATTAACATACCGAGAACCCAATATCAAATATTACCTCAACAGCAAGAGTAAAAAGTAAAAGGTCAAAATGGCGGTTTTATATTTAAAAGTAGCTTGATTCAGAGTAATTATGTAGAATCTCATTAGTGGCGACATTTTGAAATTGAAATGGAATCACGAGATATTTTGAAAATAATACTTGAGAATGACGTGACCGGATTTTAATAAGAAAATATTAAAATGGTTAGTTTGATGAAGTTGGGAATGTGTCCAGAAAGATGATGTGCTGTATTGTGGTTGAGGGTGATTTTAACGGCAAATGCAGCTATATTCTCGTAGTGGGTGATTTTAATTTCAACACATAAAATTGCATTGACATGAAACGTGCATTGATGATATCTTCGCATTTAGTCTAGTTAATTTAATGATTACTATCATCATTTTACAATTAAAATGGTCACATTGAGTACTGAGAACATCTACTCTGCTTACAATGTATTTTTCCCAAAATAATTAAATACAAAAGGCTTAGATTCTTAAATATCAGAATCATATTGTTATAGTTGGACGGGGAAATTCACGCGTCTAGATGTCATCTGGTTTTAAGATATGATATCTGATTGCATGATAATTTGTCTTTCTTTAAAGTTGTCACTTTATGTAAAAGAATTCTTTTCACTGGGACATCTTCAAAGGTGCATCCCACTGTAATACTTGAATACGACGGCACACTGAACATGCATTGCTTCATACATCATTAGATATGAGATGGTGTAAGGCTAAAATGGGTGGATTCGATGGCCTCAGGAGTTTCTGTCTGTGTTCGCGTACCTTGGCAAGTTCTGAGTCAGAAGTTCAGAGATCCAGTGACCTGACCAAAGCCGAAGTAGGTGTAGCTACCTACAGGACATGCTCGTTATGTCAATGTGTTTTGATAGGCTTTAGTGGTTTACTTGTAATAATCTCATACACGTGTCCCTTAGGGGCCATTCTCCATGTCTGAAGATGTAATACAATAATCCCATAGCCCCAGCTGTTTTACTGATGTGTAATTGTAATGTTATAATATCCGTTTTATGACATCATAACAAGTGGACCTTGGTATTTGCAAAGGTAGAAAAATATCAGTTTAATTTTTTCATTTTCTAGAATCTTTTCAGACCGTCGACCTTGGCTTGATCTTTTAAGGGTCAAATGTGACACATGTAAATTCAAGTGGTGGCCACTTCGCTGGAAGTCGCTGATGTCATAAATAGGGATGTCAACTCGACGGGTTTCTAAGCTCGAGTTAGCTCGATGTTTTAGGCTCGAGTTTTGAGTCAACTCAAGCTATTTTTCAGTGGTTCATAAATAATATATGATTTTCTCGAATAATGTTTATTCATATTTATGCATTTACAAATTTTCACACTATTCTTTAATTTAAAAATCATAGTGACCCAACAGGTATCAAGTTAAGTTGTACTACATCAAAGGTATTTGCCCCATCAAAATTTGTATCTTTTTAGTGGCTTCCTAAATTAATACATGCAAGTAATTATCTCTGAAGTGGCTTCATATGTCTGTTGTGTGCCTTTTAGAAGTACATCAGAATTACCATGAAGCCACTATATCCATGCATGAGCCCCTATACTTGAGTTGATGCTTGTGTACTTGCAAAGATGCTATGAGCTGCTCAAGTTCAGCTCGAGTTGTAATCGAGCTGAGCAATTAACTCGAGTTTCGAGTCAGCTCGAGTTAAATTGACATCCCTACTAGATACCAAATTACTGTTCCCCGTGTTTTTACTGACCATAATCATACTTTGTGACGAAAGTTACAATATATAATCGGTCTCTCGCTTCTGGACTAATGGATCGATTATTTACAGAGGAGAGAGCAATGGATCTCAAACTGGACACTCTATCACATGTCTCTCACACAATGCATGAAGCAGGAACCCCCTGACCCCTGCTCACCACACAACCATACCCATACCCATATCTCACCGCTCCTGCCTACCAACCATTGTATTAGCGACGACCTTTAGCCGGAGCACTGAAAATTCACAATCTCATCCATCTTGTACTTGTAAACCCCAATCTTCCGTGCTCTAGTGTCTATTCCCAACATTATGTGGCCCATTTCAAGCTGGATGCCTTGCTAAGCTATTGTGTAGTGTCGGCCCATTATAACCATCCATCACTCGGGCCAGACTTGAATGAAAGTGTTTTCAGGGCTCCCTCATTCCGTAAGGTATAGCTAGTTTAACCTTCCATGGAAAATCCAGGTCTCCTTTCTATCCCGTCACGTATTTAGCCTAGTTTCATGTAAGAGGAAAACTTGGTCTGTTTTGTAAACTGGTCCACTGTCACTGTCAACAATAAATGATCAAATAAAGTCCAGTTTTGTTGATTTACGACATGTCATTCGAGTCAATAATTACCATCCCCTACTACAACAGGTCTACACAGACGTAAAGCCCAATCAATTTAACGTAATGGCCCTTGATGCTGACCCCTTCGATATAAAGACAACTTAACATGTTACCCAATGCACCCAGAAATTTAAGCTGAAGTGTAGATGAAAATTAACGACGAAGAAGGAATAGGAAAAGAAATCAAGTCATCTCCTTAAATGAGTTTCCCAGCGTACAAACTCACTAAATAAATAAGACATTTAAAACGAATTTTCTTTCAGCACCGTTTTTTTTTTCATTACTTCCGCAGGAATTGGAATTGGAATTGTTGATCACAAACACACGAGTTATCAGCACCGCAATATGGCGCACAAATTTACATAGGACTGATCAGCGAAATGTGCAATTACAGTAATTACACAGACACAATACAGGGTCGCGATGGAAAAGATCAATCGCCCAATCATTGCCTGTGTTTAGATGGGTCAACATTGACTCCCAATCTTCAGGCAGTCCACCCTGTCCCTCTCTTGCCACATTTTACTCAACTTATGGATTGCTCTCTCTCTCTCTTTAAAAAGGATGCGCCTTGCAAAACTAACTACCTACCCACCCAGCCTCTCCGATTTGGAGGTAAATATTTTGATAGGGTTCAAGTCGATGAAATGTGCAATCTCAACGGTTTTGGTTGAGACGAAAGAAAGGCTGAAGATTTGTTGCAGCCATTTTTTATGGCGAACGACTCACAATATTACCATTTACATATAAAGATTTGTGAAAAGACTCTCTTGTTCTAAACGGTCTAACGGCCTTGTTCTTCAATCCTGTACCACTGAATTGTAACCAGACATGCGGTCGACGTGTTGTATAAAATAAGATGTGAGCTGAAGTCATGTTATAATATTTCTGTGAACAAGTAGAGATGCGGTAACAAATACACATTATACAATAATATATAGCAATAATATGAAACCGGATCCCAACCGTATGACAGTTCCTTGGTCGATAAAACGTGATGTTGGTCCGGATAACATGACAAACGTTCACAACACATGCAGCTCGTTTTCATAAACCTTAAAGCATATCTTAACGTACTCCTGAGCATGCGTTAAGTATCGTCTGTTTTTGTAAACTTTAAAGCACATGAAATTCCAAGAAATGGGTACCTTAATGCACATCCCTTAACGCACACTATTCATTAAGAGTCCAACGCAGATCGACGTCCGTTAGACTTAACGTAGTGTTGCGTTGTAGGATGGGCGTTAAGTTTATGAAAACGAGCTGATGGGCAACTTCCACTGTGGCGCAGAAATACTCGACATCTTCCTTTTGTAGTGATCAAGGCTCTTTATTTGCCATGGAACAAAGACATTTACCGTCTTTGAAGATTTCGAGTCCCGTTCCCTTGTTGCTCATCAATTTCTGAACTTGACCAGTGTTTTATATGCAAAATACTAAGGGCGGGTGACTGTTTGAAACAAAATTAACAGAAGTAATGTGAAAGCTGAAAGATTGAAACGCTCCGGGCAGATACACACAAGTCTCAGCACTCAAAGAAAGCAATGTATTGAACGACAATGTTTCAAATACACGAATTAAGAAAAGTCAACATGCAATGCGAAATTTGACGAGGAAACATTAGGAAAGTCGAAAGCGAAGAAAATCAACGTGACTGAAAGAATGAAAGGATGATGTTTGCGCAATATAACTGTATTCTTTAAAAAAGTTCTGATAATTAGCAAAGTAGATCTAACACATCAGTAATATTTCTTTCAGTTTCTAATTACTTCGGCTTACGATTTAAACATTTTTATCTAGTTTCGCCTCCGGGTATGCGTTTATTTCGTCTTGCAATAGTTACTGTACTAAGTAACTGAACATGTCCCGCACTGTTCGAATTTTATTTCTATAAACTTACACATTAAACACTTAATAAAGAACTCGTTTGAGAAAGGTCGCAAACAAAGGCTAGACAAGAGAAAACAACAGGAGAAAAATACCCACAACGCAAAAGCGTCATGAGGAAAAGACAATAAGAAAGCAAAAGTGGTCATCAGTCAGATATCAAAAAGGTAGACCCTTTATGTTTTATGTCAGGGGTCGGCAATCAAACAGAAGAATCAAGGCAGCAGTTCTGGCTATAATCACTGATATCTTATCTGAGCAAGTCTACATTTCGGCTGGTGCTTACACAGAGATTAGAGACGGTTTCCCAGCTTCAAACGCCATTCCCACAGCTGCACTAAGCTGGTGACAATCCATACATAGTAGGGAAAGAAAAACCTTAGTATACCACTGAGATTTAACGGTATCTGGTCTCTGTTAGCTGTCACCAATAAAAGGAAAGACGAAAAATATCAACCACTGTTCAAGTTCTTCATTCTATATCAATTCTGGTCATCTTCAGACTGATCAACACTAAACGTCCAACTCCGGATAGTAATGGATTTAATTTACGAGTGGCAAAAGGAAAAGGTGGTACTGGTCTACTAGGCAAATATGCAGTCTTTCATTTACTTTTCTACCTAGTCTAACCATTACGTTAGGACGAGCGGTAACTGTAGCACAACAAAGAGTTTATTCCGTACTTCAAAATTAGCTAAGTGGACCGTCATTAAGTCATAATGACCACCTTCACCACTTTAACTTTGCATAAAAATTCAGTCTTGGGTTTAGCAAATGTACACTTTGCACCCCGTGTGCCTAAGTAAGGCTGGATATGAAGGCTACAGCTAGCATGTCTAATGTGCACTAAAAACAGTGTTGGGACTACAAAATGACCATTTTGCATTAGGATTTCTATTCAGGACATTACCTCTTTCTTAATTACTTGTCTGAAATGGCCACAGCCAAAGACACCCAAGTTGGCCATTACAAGGCAGGGAATTTGTTGACTTGTAGCCCTAATGTGCACCCATGTTATCTTGGCTAATGTCCTTCACTTCACCGTCGTAAATTGTCTAGCACAAAGAGGACATGCTTTATAGGATGTGGGTTAATTTCTGCATTCCCTCTTCTTTGCATGAAACAATCTTCTTTTGGTCGAAGTCCATACTTCTCATCAACTCCATAAAGATTTGAGAAGTCTTCATTATCTTTCATTTGTTTGTGCGCTTTTCCCATCGTTATTTTTCCTACAGCACTGCACCTTGCTTTGTCAATAATAAGTTGAAGAACAAGGGAAAATTTGTATTTTATGGATCTTTAACAGTATTACTGGTGTTTGTGCACTGGGGGATATTATGTATTTACAAACGTAAACGATCTGTGAAAATACAGAGTATGATTGAAGCATAAGATCTATAAAAGGCATTTTCTCTCAAGAAAAGTTACAATGAACAAGCCATGAACAATGTATTATAAAGCAAAATCATGAAACTATTAGAAAAATATACACTTTTACGTTGAATAAGTATTTCAAATAATAAATATAAAAGGAAAATGTCGGTATCTTGAATTGATTTACTTCATAATCACTTCAAGAAAATCTTGGGATTTGAAATACTGATAAAATACGACATGTTAACTGATAATTGGCGTATTTAAAGTGGAATAGTTCCAAAATATATGCAATGACAAAATAATAGTAAAAATAAAAACTATTAATTGAAATTCATACATTGTCTTTTGATGGCAACACTTTCAAGTGGTCATCTTTGAGTGATTGAGGGTTTCCTGGTAAAAACAAAATAGAACAGTACATTCATGAGTTTACTTGCACTAAACAGATACACACTATTTAACTAAATTCGACCAACTACATAAAAGAGAGTGAAATGAGAAATATTTTTTCAATTGTTTTCTTTGCCAACCAACAATTCTTTTGCGCTTACTTTATGTAATATAATTTTACATAACTTGTGATAGACCTTTTTAAATTCTTGTAACGTTTTAGTTTATTTTCCTTCACTACATTCCAAGAATGAGAGCTATTTTACCCGCACAATATTACCAAAATAAATACAGTATCACATTTCCTGAAACAAAACGGGCAGATAAAACAAATCCACGCCACGCCGTTCGTTCGTGTCAATCTTTAAAACCTTCTATGGAAAAGTATATTTGTCTTAAAGCTTTGCAAACAGTAACATATTCCAGGTAGGCCATTAGAATTGTCTATAGCTTGCGAGTGCGTGACGTTGGCAGGTAAGCTTTTGCCTCCAAAACAGATGTCGAATGTGTTGGCGAAAAACTAAACTGAGCAAACATGTTGTCTTTTATGGTCGATCATATCCCGGCCTTTTAGCGCTCGTGTACAGGTGAATTACAGTGCAAAAACGCCACAATGATGATCAATTTATTTATTTGTTGAAAACATTGAAGACAAAAACACGGTTATTCAATGATTAAATGTGCTAATAGCATAAACTTGATGCAAAATGGCAGCTTTTCAATCTTTAGCGATTCTGCGGGGTTTTTTTTCTTTTCTGTCAAAATCATAACAAATTGTCAATGCAGTAAGATTCTGCTACAAAAAGCGACTACCTTTACTTTATAAAATGGTATTACTTCACAAAGATCATTAAAATACCCACGGACAAAAAATTCTCCTTAAATTATTGTCAATTTGCCTCTGAAATCAATAATAATGCTTGAAAGCTAAACGATTTTCTCTGTTGGAGGCAAGCCTAAATAACTCCTAACACTTTTTTTATTTCAAAGTACTCTGTAATCAACGGATAATGCTGTGTAAACATGGTTCTACATATATCAGAGGTTTGACTGCTGAACTTTAGAAATAATTTAGATTAACCAAAAACATCGAACCTGTGGGTTCGACTTTCTGCCCACTTTTCTGTCGTCATTGTTTACTTCTCTGAGATCAAAGCCACAGTAATACCAATAGCCGCACTGCAAGCCAGTGATATTCTTTCAGTGGATATGATTCAATATGTTTGTAGCCGCCGGCGGCGATACGATGTAGTTCTGCTATCGGTCCCCCGTCAGCAGGAAATGAAGCAACATTCTTACTGCAATAAGGCGCATGCCGGGGTTCAGTCCACTCACAAAGACGACTGAATTTTTATTTTATTTTAAAGATATTTATGCTATCACATAAACAATAGACACTTCAATCGGGTCGTGGGTTTTTGTGTAAATTGCTGTACGCTGAAAATAGGCCTGTACCAGTAACAGAATGAGTACTCAACTTTACTAAGAACCTTATTTTCTTTCACTAAATACATTATCTTAAACGTACCGAAATCTAAGGATGAGGTAACATACAGCACTATGACAAGAGAAACATTACAGAAGAGGAACTGGACCAATGGGGACAAATAATTTCTGCAAATCAACAGAGTCGGGGCATAATTTGTCTGTAAGCCACACAATTCGATAGCAGGATGTGATCATGACAGTGCACACCTTAAAATGTGAATTGTCTTTCACATGGTCAAACAAAAGTCTATTAGTCGAATTGACATAGCATACACAATGGAGCAAATGACTGTGTCAATACGAAAAATGTACATGAATTATTGCACCCATTCAACTGCAGAGAAATTACTGCAGCTTCTAAATTTACGTCCCTCTATTATTATACGCTTTAGCCGCTGTTGGGATTCTGTAATTATATCTTTACATTCATCGCGTACTCGTTTCTCCTAAGAGCTCTGCCCTTAGAACAAATGGACTTTTCGTTCAAACAGCGGGTGCAGTGTTAAGATGTACTTGAGAGGCGTTAATGACTACATGACCACTGATGACCTGCATCCAATAACTATTGTCCCAGTGCAAAAAGAGACAATAAAAGAAAGCCAATGTAGCACTAACACGGTCCACTTTAATTTGAAATCCCCACTTTCCCCAGCAGATAGGACGTATCACTCACAGGTTTTCATGGCCATCTTCCCACTTAACTTTGCTATCACTCCAACACTGCAGTCATTCCCCCCCCCCCCCCCAATGGACCGAGTATTGACAGCTGCATCTACATTGTGACCCCGGCACGACCTTGACAGAGTCAATTCACATCAGTTCACTAATACTGAACTTTGCCTGATCCAGAAAGGAAGCGGTGACAAAAAGAATGTGGGTGGTTATTAGTGCCAAGGTCGTTGACAGCACAAGAAACGCTTCCCCTCTTTGTCTATTTGGGGAACAAGTCAAGGAAACCTGAAGACAAATAAACAGCCCAACTGTGGCGTAATGGTCATCTATGTCTCCGATCTGTTAGCGTAAATTGCTGCCTGGGAAAATTGGACTGAATCCTCTTTAGATTGACTGTGCCACCAGCGTTTGTAAATGTAAATTTAAAGTGATCACTGCAGGCAACTAGTCGTCTTGCAGCAGAAGGGATCCTAGCTGAGCGCCGAGTCCAACTCACATCATCACTGCACCAGGCAGTCCATCTACGAATTCAATTTGGTCATTCAGAGCACATCAAGGCCACTTATTCCTATTGAGCTCTAGTTTGGTCCTAAACTCGATGCATAATTTCAAGCATCAGGTTGCTTTCAGAATGAGATCCCTTTTTTACGACCAAAAGCCAATAGCTACTTTTTGCTGGAGCTTTTATCCTCTTTTTACAGGAGATAGCAACTGCGATACTTGATCTGGTTGTCCGGCTTATGTCTATCAACTGTGTAATAGACCTTTCTACATTGTATCCAGTAGCACGCGACTCTATATTCAATGTTGCACGTAATTACCGTACAAGGTGAGACTGATTGGCGCTGTCAGTTAAGTACTGTTACAGTAAACCTTTACAAAAATTGCCACCATCGTTCTATTACACATTTATTACGTACCTATTTGTGCAACAAAAGCAATATCCTGTTAGAGAGCAACAAAGCATACAACTGTGTCATTATGTTTTCTACAAAACGAAAATAGTAACTTTTTAAAGCAAGTGCCTCTTTTGAAAACTTACCCAACCTAAACTAGTCTCGTAACGGACGATGTCACAATGGTGGAAGCGATGTCGGGATGTCCTGAATCTGAAACGTTAACAATATTCCTTCGCCCGAGACAAACGACTTCGATAAGGCGACTTCTTCTTGGTCTACGATAGTCTCCGAAGCGGATGAAACAATCCACGGCAATAAACCCCTTCTGGAGTCGGGCCTGATATGGCATCTCCCCTTACGATACCAACTTTTTTGCAATCCAGAATCTTTCCATTAGCTAGGGATATCCATGCAGCTATTTTAAGGGTTTTTACTTTTCATTTCATTTTCTGCCAATCACTTCTCTTGAATGAACAAACAGTCCTCGAGTGGTTCGTACTTTATCAATCTTGTTTCGAGGAGCGGCCTCGTTTTATCTACCACGCTTCCAGAAATTCCCTTCGATTGAATCGCATCTGTCATGCTTCTAGTATTTAAACTTGTATCAATCATAGTTTCAAGTGGCGGGAGACTCGTGTAGCATGCATTTGGTGGTTTGCTCTACTTCAATTCTACTGACGGGGCAGGCAATGTTAAACCTAACTGCTTTGCTAATCAGCGCACAACCTACGGTCTGTTGACTGGGGATTTCTTGTCACAAAACCACAGTACACATTTTTTTACTGTTATGATATTTTTTACCATTTTATTTTGTTTCCAGCATAGTAGGGCTTGTTATGTAAGGTCCACTATGCCATGAAAGTAGTTTAATAGACTAGAAATCAATGATCCACTTACTTCTACACAAAACCAAACTGCGCGTATGCTTTCCCAGAAAGGAGAGAGATGAGCCAATGTAAAACATGCTGTTGGACCTTTCGGCATAAAACACTGTAATCTCTTACAACGTCCATCTCATTTTGCCGTCTTTCACTCACAAACACAAGCAGACAGATCATGTCATACAGAAAATCAATAAGCTACTCGTTTTTGTAGATATTTCCTCAAAAACACTAACAACTACTGCTATTCCTCTTACGATAAAGTCACCCAATTGAAACATTCCTTGTTTGAGAGAGGTACATCCGTGCGCCATTAAATTGGCCGGATACTCCAATCAAGTACAGCTTACGAAAGTTGAGAAGATCATGTTGGTAAAAAGCACGGCTTGCAATTCTTGTTAATGGCTGCGTAATTAACTCATCCCCCGCCCGTGGGCTGTGTCTTTTGTTGCATGCTATTCAATCAAATCTGCAGTCACCATTAAGCAGGGTTGATCACATTTAAGCTTCACTTGTCTCAATGCCTCAACCGTAGAAATCACTTCACTCAATAATATCCCATAAACTAAGTCGGGGGGGGGATGATAGTGAGGCAAAAGCATTAGGAATTGCTGTGTATAATTGATATGAACATGTGCTCTTTATGCAGCAAAGCACGTGGCTGGGGATGGATGGAGAAATTGAAACTAAAGCACTTTACAAATCCCCTGGGACTCCAAAATTATTACCATTACCATGTCTATCAATGCTTTCCAGCATGAGAGATCGCTCCATTCTGCCATTACCTACATGACTTGAGTGTATTCATTCGTAGTAGCAATGGTTAACTGCCCATGCATGCCTCAATTGTCCATATTACTATATAATGTACGAATTAAATCTTTTGTTCGCTTGGGTACCAGTGACCTACTTATTGGAGTACAGCTGCATATTCCGACTATCGCAGAAGGCAGAGAGCCGGTGTTCCTCCTGTGGTTGTATACGTAAAAGGGGTAACAAATCGGGCACCACTGGTTAATCGTTAAATTGTGAAAGTCAATATTTCAGTTTTTGCAGCACTTGTATCGCTTAACTAGAAATATCAATTTGTTTCCATTTGCAGTTGGGACGAATGTGTTTAATTCGTGCCAGCAGATGTGTCATTAAGTTTAATTTTTAGTATTCATTACAAAATCATTGCACTCGAGCCTTTTTGTCTTTAATATCAAGGCACTCCGAAAGCATAAACTCAATGAATATTTGATAGCACTGTCACAAAAGGATACCGCATTTTATTCGAGGTAAGCTACTCCACCCCTTATCGTTCGATTCAATGTAGCTGTGACACGAGCATTACATTACAACGCTACCAAACACACCTAAACCCCTGCGTATACATGATACATGCACCAAATATCTATTTAAAGTGCTATTTAACATTGTGATCATGTTTAAAATTGCTCAAAAAACATCTAGACGTATATCCTTATAAAACCCTGTTGTTCTCGTTTTCCCGAACAAAGGCACGATACGTACGCCTCCATTACGTGGGAACAAAAGAATTCCGGATTTGTATAATTTACATTCAGCTTTATTACAATGTTCTTTTCAGCACTTTCTGGAGTTTGAATTTTGAAGTATCAAATTTGTTCTCGTTTATCATATGTTGCCAGTTCTCTTTGTATCACACGTAACATTAATCTATCATCACATAGAAACAACCCACAATCAACCATTCAAAAATTGGAATAAAAGCGCTTTCAAGAAAAACCTAAACCTGTCGTGCCTTGTCACCATTGTTACAGCTTTTTAGTTTTCTAACAGCATGTCGATTTCCATGTTCGTTGAATTCAATGACGACACCATTGCACTTGTAAAGTGTATCTTTTTTAACTAGAGCTCTATTCTTTTATTCTCCTTTTCCGGATGCCGTGTCATTCATCTCGCTATTAATGTCGCATCTCCCCCGTGTCTTTCAGGAAAACCACTCAATGAAATTTCAGACACTAATTCACTAGAGATGGTAATTTTTTCGCCATCTTCCATGCTAGGTAAATTAATCATGTTTGTCTGCAGAGACAATAGGGACAATGCCACAAAAGCAATGTCTGTGCACGATTGATACTGGCTCTGGCCCGCAACAAATTTCAAGTAGCTAATAAAGTCAACTTGAATCGTTTACTCTCAACACAATTTATCACTCGCAAAACTCATTTATGGAAACATAAAAGCTGTAATCTGTCATTTGCTTTTGTTCTGGCTTTTCATGCTAAGTTCTTTTTGCTACTGTTGAATACTTTCTTTCATTGAACATAAACATCCATTAATCAACGTCAACTGTATCACTGTATAAAAGGAACCGGATTTGTTAAAACATATTACACGTTTTACTTTTAATGAAGCCTTTAACGTTTTCCGATACCTTATTTGTCAATGTTTAACTTAACTGTACTTATTGTTTACATCTTCTTGCGCTACACTTGTGAATGATACATTTGTTATCAGATTACAATAGCTATGCACGCGTATT
Source organism: Haplosyllis anthogorgicola (assembly GCA_038406195.1). Classification (NCBI taxonomy): domain Eukaryota; kingdom Metazoa; phylum Annelida; class Polychaeta; order Phyllodocida; family Syllidae; genus Haplosyllis; species Haplosyllis anthogorgicola. The sequence goes on along the minus strand of JBCAUI010521255.1, from coordinate 27,344 downwards.
TGCACTATCATCTTCATTATTAACTGGTATTTTTACTGATATTTATGAAATAATAGAACAAGTAAAAGTGAAATACATACGAGATTTGACCAAAAGGGGCAAAGGCATCTCTGAGCTGGTGTGTTTCTATGTCCGGACTCAAGTCTCCAACAAATATGTGAAAATGTTCTGAAAAGATAAGAAAATGGGCAATTTTTATTTGTTTGACAATTACATTAGTAACACAACATTAAATTCTTGGTGCATTAGACAACATTAAAAACATCGCAGAATATTCACCTTTGTTTTGCGAGTCATTATGACATTCGTCGCACGAACGCGAGATCGTAAAGCCTTTACAACAATAAATTAATCATTTTGCACGAAACAGTTATGAAACATACATCGTTCGTCTGCGAATAAAACACTAAACGACGTTTCCGTCGGATGTAGTAAGTAACGGCAAATAAAATATAACCTCTTCGTTTTCAATTCACTCGCTTGATATCCAAACGTGGTTATATTCTCAATTCGTAGTATCGGAACAAATCCTCTCATCGTAACTCAAAACAAAGAATCAGTTTGCATTCTAAAAAGAAGACACATCTGGAGATTTTTCTCTAGAGGCATCTATAAATATATGTATGCTACCTACGCAATAGGTGAATGACTTGTACATTATTCCTATGTTGTATCGATTGCACTCGTCTGAGACGAATCCCTTTCAAGCAACAATAATGATACTCTGGTATTGACGACCGGGACTCGTGGGAATTGAGAATACATACAAAATTACGGAACAAGCACTTCGGCGGACATCACTTAGCAAGATTCATATTTTCACGCGAGAAAAGAAAACTTTGCTAACACTTTTGTACGTAATAAAAATTACTCGTATCATCACCCTCGCAGTTTGTCTCCTGTATCGCAGGTAAATCAAGCAAGTCTGAAAGATCTCCAATTTTGTACAAATCCTTCGTAAAGCCGATTATTGGTAATATACACAATGTAACAGACAAGGTTCCGACTTTCTAGCATTGACAAAATTCCAGGGTTTTTCCAGGATTTTTCCAGGATTTTAAAATGCAATTCCAGGTATAATATTCTTTTTTTTTAAATTAATTTGGCCTCCAAATAGGAAAAATAGAAATTTTCTTGAAAAAATAGGAAAAATAAGAACACTTGACAGTCTGATTGAACTGATGGTGCACTGCAGAGAAGCCTGCCCCTGACACAGAGCTGAGTTACATTCTACCCAGAAAAGCCTTATGAACTAGTAATGTTGAAAAATGTATATAACTGTCCATGGTATTGTCATTTTTCCAGGATACCTATGATTTTTCCAAGATTTTTAATAAAATTGTCTAATTCCAGTACTTTTCCAGGACTGGAAAACCTAGTGTCATTTTTCCAGGTTTTCCAGGAGTGGTGGGAACCCTGAACAGAGTGTACGCGGGTCACAAACACGGCCTTTCGACTTTTCACAATTAATTACTTTGTGCCTTTATCCTTTTTGCTCGCCGCAGGTAGAAAAAGCCTTCCGCAACACGACTTATTTTATGAAATTACCCGCAAATGAGATAAAAGGTCTAAAACGACATTGTTTTGAGCAATTTACATCCAATTTGTGGGCTTTACTGCACTGAAATTTGTCATTAGTCCCCTGACACTGGCCTAAGTGCTTGGGAGAAGGAAAAGCCATCGACGAGCGCACAGCGGCGGTGATATTAACCTTTTGCCTGGCACACGGCAAAGCTTCAAAAGGAATTGGTAATGGTTATCTCATTGCATCAGTAGGCATTCCTTTCACTATTGTTTATAATACACACCTCCTACTACAAGAGAGGCTATCCATTCATCAGTTTTTTCCCTTCTGGTAAACCTAACCTCATACAACTTTTGTCGCAAGAACGGACATAAATTACTCATAAAGCTGTCAATTAGATACACCGCGGACGTATGATTGATTCTACCGGGTGTTTAGTAACCGCACCGGCGACGTATTTCTGTATTCGTCTTTATTTCCAAGTGATTATCCGTCACATACACTTTAACCGCAACAACCATATCAGTAATAAATTTCCTATCTAGCCATTAATGAGCGAGAGCTTTACATTTTTTTGCTACATTATCACCTGACACATCCAACACGTCACGTAATCTATCAGAGATGGTACTCATATGTAAGTTCGCTTACATCATAATACTGTTAATCTATTACTACTTTGGTTTCATCCGTAATAGCTTTTCCCTTTCATTCCGTTAATTGGAATAGTAGTCTTGTCTGCGGATTTCTATTGGCCAAGCAATCAATCAATAGTCAAAAGCATTAATGCACATGATTTATTTCTGGATTGCACCTCAAGGCACTTCGCATATATCTGGCCCCGAAAACAAACCCAAGGAGCATGCTTACACATTTGCTACGCACAAAAGCCTGATTGCGGATGACATTACTTTCCAAGCTAAAGTGCATGTGTTTTATGGATGGCATGGCAGTTGAAATCATCCCCAAAACTGCAGCGATGAATTAATGTCATAAGCGGCAATATTAATATTGCGCCGGCTAAATCAGGCTTATCACATTGCCTTCATATTTCAATAAGTTGGCTTGATTATAAAATGGATTTATTATTCATTCATATGCTTACTTCATTGTCATTGATGTACCCGTCTTAACCTACTCATTAATTTGTTCACAGAGCCTTCGCCATAATACCATTACTTTGTACCAGAGTTGTATTCAACCCCATACATTTGAATGGCATAGAGACACGTAAACTGATATTACTTTAAAGGGGATTTGGGTCAGAAATAACGCCAAAACAAACGTGACCCAATTACATCCGTCCCAATTCAAACACTACGTTACTCAGGATCACATCTGTTCCCGTTTCACGCGCAAACATCCTGAATGACAAACATCTTTCCTGTCATTTTTCCTCTTTCGGGCAAAAGCTAAAAATATTGTGAGTGAAGTCACTTCCATATATGTACTGACCGTGAAGACGAATCAACACTGGCCGAGTTGACCACGATATGTTTCGCGTATTGATGATCCAATCGTTCACGATTAGAACATTCGGTGTAAAAGACCTTTAATAAAAAACCTGCCGAGGCAATCAATGATAACTGCTTTCTTTACGGCTTCGCGTTTCATGAGCTTTTCTTTAAGCTGCCCGTCCATTCAAGCCCATCTCCCATCTTTTTACCTACTCACATCTTCGTCCGATTCTGATTGTTTTTGACTCCACTGTTTGCTCCAATTATGAATCGGGGGACAAGGAAATGACTGTTTCGGCTTAGAAAGAAGGGTTGCCGAGTGCTTCTATCATAAAACCAAGAATGTTGCCTGGAAAAAAACCCTAATGCACATTGCTTTGCCTTTGACAGATCTGTTCAGCCGGCAAAATCTAACTCTCAAACTGCAAGTGTGACCTGAATACAGCTTCAGATATGAAACGATTCGCCTCTGATAATTTACTTCCATTTTCCCCCCTTTTACCTTACAACATATAAGTGGGCGCCTTTGTTTAATTTGCATCATTATAGTTTTCAACTGAAGTCCTTTGATATCTAATTGAGCCCAAGTTAATACAGTACCGAAGATGCAATTTGTGATGCGATTGTTGTTGCACTTGAAGCACAAAGCAACGCTCCATCTCCGTGCCACAACAGATCGTTGAAATCTGAGTCAATCTGGGTTAAAACAACGCGGAATGGATCTGATTCGCCAACATCTCAAAATGTCCTCTTCTTACCAACCGGCTAATCACGCAACGTGCCGACATGTGACCGCTCTGTGTAAACTTAGTTTAGCCATGTTCCTTAAGCATGAACATCAGGTTTCCAGACCATTCTTCTTCGAGACATATGGTGTCTCCATCTCATTTCAATGGTTCATCTCTTGACAGACAAGATGCCTTTACCTAGCAACTTAATAAATAATACAAGTAAAAGGATGTACCTCAAACAGCACTCGAGAGACTATTGGACCTTTCCTTGAGTTGTTTCTATCGAGCAAACAACTTCATCAAAGAGGACCTCGGCACCTTTTCTCCAATAAGTGGGCTATCTTGTCTGGAATATTCATCAGTACACTGAGGCTAGTTGATCATGTCAGTGGCAAAACAAGCTTAAGGCCCATCCGCGAGATGAGTCGCATAATTTGTCAAGCACAATATTAATCTATTATCGTCCATGTAGACAGACAATCTATTAAGTCAAGTAGTTTGGTTTGAAACAGCTTTGTTAACAAAGGGAGACAATACAAGAAATAACAAGCTTCTGTAATGAGATTGATCGACAGATGAGTTAACCTGAATCCATTCTCCTTTGATGTCGCACTACAAAAAAACGCCAAGAGCCTGGCAGCAGTCACAATTCCAAGTACAAGAGATAAGAACCCAACATGACTATTAGCATTTACTTCAGTGCTTATAATAAGAACTGTCGCAGCACAAATTACATTATGATGTATAACGTTTTTACAGATAGAGAATACCTGTGTGGTGTGTGGGTATTTACATATGCAGCAAAAGCCTACTCTGCATTTATCATTTGCCTACTATTTAATGTGTGTTAGTAGAAAAGTTTTATCAGTACTGTTTGTACAAGGATTGAATTACTCAAAGAAGGAAATCTGCAGAAAAGAAATTCCAATTATATTCCTTGGCATTTCTACTTAATATTGATTCTGCCTCCCAAGTCTCATGGGATGAATACACGCATTAAAAGTTTTACTTTTTAATAATGAAACCCGGTATTTTTAATGCGTAGGTAAACAACAGGTAAAATACAATAAGAGCGTTTGCGTACACTATTGTTCTTAGCTTTACTGAGAAATTGGACAATTAAAACTAATGGAGTTAAAGCCAACATGCTTCTGCTCGCGTTCGGATTGAATTTGCACAAATGAATTGCGTTACCTAGGTAAAGGCATAATCCTCATCGATTGCACAAATTGGCCCATTTTCTAAAAGAGGAAAGAGAACTGCGGGGACGCGGCACGACTCAAGCTAGGGACAAGGCTGTTCAAGTGTTGAATAACGTATTACATGTCTCCAAATCAAACAGCAAAAACTGCCCTTGATCACAAAACGACCAAGTACAGATGCAATGCATGACCTTGATAGGTCTACACTAGCTAACAACAAGTTTCGTCTCCAAAGATCACAAAATTGTCATTACTGCGGTCGACTTCATTTTCTGTCCAAAAGGTAGATAATGAATCTAGCCAAGAGGCAATTGAATAAATTCACGCACAAAGGAACTTTCTGCATAAGTCTCGATAAGCCTGATAGGATTCATCTATAATCACTAACCAAACGTTTTGTGATCAAGTTGATCAGTTTTCATAAAAGCAGCTTGCCTCAATGCTTACGTAACTCCTTTGAATAATAAGAAAACCAACCTCGCTCGAGGTTAAAATAAACGACTGTTAAAATAATCCTTTTGGCAAACAGTTGTAATATAATTCCTTGACAAAAGAAACACCTGAAACATTCGGATCATGAATAGTCAGCTCGACTAAAGCCTGCACTACAGTGGGCGGCTAAAACAATGCACTGTCACTGATGGATCAGGCTTTGATATCAAACACCTGTCTGTTATGCTGACAAGCGGCTTGATAGCCTGTTATCCTGATCTAGATGGATGGCTTTCCCCATTTATTAACTAGAAAACACATCCATTCAACAATCTCCCAGAGGATATTATTTTTCATTGCCATATTTGTAGCATGTCCTGTTTGTGGAGCTCTTATTAGAATTTATGTAACTTGCTGACGGTGCCATCACTTCTTAAAAAACTAAGAAATGCTAAACAGCTGTTTTTCAGGAAAGGAATAAAACTAATAATCAGGGTTGCTACTCTTCAGTCGGTTCAAAATTCCCTGACTTTTCCTTGACCAATCGCTCATTTTCCCTGACCACAAAGATTATTTAACCTGTGCGCACCCGTGTAACTAACACAATAATGTAAATGTTATAAGTAAAATGTAACTATAAATTTGCTGCAGCTTTGAAACAAGTTAGATATTAGGACTACTTATGGTTACAACTGTGTGGAAATTATGCTGAGCGAAGTGAGGCTACAAATTTTTTTTGCCATAAGATGTCGAAAATGACAAAAAAATATTGTAGCCAGATCAAAATTCCCGGACTTTTCCCTGACCCTCATCAAAAGCTCAAAATTCCCTGACTGAGAACAAAATTCCCTGACTTTTCCCCTGACCTGGAGAAAATTATTTTTTCCCCGACCGCTGGCAACCCTGACAATTCACTTGTACTCAAACGATTCAAAATTGAGAGAAAATTCAGAAGCTGAACAGTGAATAGTGGTTAAGGTGACGAGCGAGTTTTGTAAACGATCAATGTGAACTATACGGTGCAAAATGTGAAGTGTCGGCTACATGAAGTGATCTGTGACTGTAAGTAACGAGGTCAAGTTACCCGTTTAACGTCAACTTGTACGTGTAAGAATACTGAAATCACGACTCCCCTCAGGGGTGAACGTAACGCCGCCGAGTAACTCGGCTGAGGGGAAGCGGGGGATTTCAAGTGACGTATTTCTTTGGTTTCAATTACAGTTTTTACCTGCACCATTTTAAGCTTACACGTACAGGTACAAGGAAAACGAGTAACTTGTCCTCTCTAATAGTATTGCGCTAATCGCTCCTTCACAATGAATGTACCAATCGTATTGCAGTATAATCATGAAATAAAATTATTAGCATTGAAAGATTCAAAGTGTTTTTCTATTCGGTGTTTAATCAGGTTTTTGTGGACATCTTGTATTAACAGTTGGCGACTTACGTTTGTGTCAGACATAGAGCGGTGAGACTGCACACTTTTCATTCACATTCGATTTTCTTTTTTTTTTTGTTTCCCAAAATATTTTACATTTGCAGACATGAAAGCATGTGCACTTAACTTTTCATGAAATTTCTGGCGATTTCTATGAAAATTAGGCAGGTGCCCCCTACAAGGTTGGTGCCCCATAAGCTAAAAATTCTGCATGCATGGAGAATATCCACCCGACTGTTAAAAGTTATGCGATCAAACGGGGTGTTTCATGTTGGTTGGAGGATCTAATGCAGAAGTGCGCAGTTTCACCTGTGCTCTAATGGTTGTAATAAAAACCGTTGTGGTTTTCCGCCACCGTGTACATGTACACTACTGTGTTTACCTGACGTCTGGCAGCGAAACGTAACAATAATCGTGCTCTTCAATGCGTCTTTATGTACAACACAAATACGTTTATAATCAAGTGCACTGAATGCATTGCACATATGCAATAGCAAATAGCTTTTTTACAAATAGCAAAATCATCGTCAACCTTTGTACAGATTTTGTTATAAATACATCTTATATACATTATTGTATACACAATATCATATATTTTATATACACACTATGGCTGCACTACATTATCATTATTCTCATGTGCACCATTAACGCCCCACTCACACGAACACGAGAAATATCCGTCGGTAACGTATGTAGTGAATGCAAACTTAATCTCTATCTTAACTTTAAAGTGAATTTACGCCTTATATCTTAACAAAGTGTGAATACTTATTGCTGACTGTAAGTCAGTCAGGTAATGCTATTTTTCTGCATAGCATACACGCATGAGGTGTACCTGCACTACAACAGTCAGCAAATTAACATTGCGCTAATCATCTAATACATGTAGGTAACACATACCTGAAGAGGTTGTCCTTGCGCTCAAGTCGCGCCGGGTTCCTGTATTTAGTGATGTTACCTTTATGTCCCGTCACCATCATTTTACGCAGCACGTAATCTGAACCTACAAATGTAATGTTCACTGTTATGCTGTAATGAAACATTTGTGTCATTTCTTTACCTTCGTACGGTGTTAAGTAGAATATAAGAGTATCAGTGATTTTGCACACAACTGAACAACCTGAAGCGAGAGAGAACACCAAATCTGTGTGGTCTACACCAGGGTGGTAAATCAAACAGCCTCAATATCAGCTAAAGTATTGTAAAACTGTTAATGGTTGGGCTCGAATTCTCGACCAAATGAATGGGAGCGAGTCATGCATTTTGTTCACTGAGCCGTTTACCTTTGTTGTCGGGTTCGACCATGTAGACGGTGATCTCATGGACGTGTGGACTGCGTCTGTGGATCCACGACACTGCGCTCTCCGAGATCTGCATCGTCTTCTGGCGCACGTCCACTTGGTGATACGCGATACTAAACGCTTTAGCTACACCCTGTAAAATAGAAAACAACACTGAGGAATAATTACTTGACGAGTCAGAAGGGCTATAACTTGCTATAAAACGTGTTTGCAAAATGTTAAAACAGATTTCATAAACCAAGAGCCAAAGTGGCTTGCAAACATTTTGTGCGAATTTGCCTTACAAGCTTACAATAAATGTACCTACTGAGGCAGTTGATTATAGTTTGCACAGCTTAACTTTTATGTTATTGTAACAGTGGACACATGGATTACATTACTCTGACCTGGTAGAACTGTATCTCGTGCGTAATGAATATAGATCTGCTGTGGGGATCGTTCAGTGTGTCTATCCCGATCAAGCCGAACACGCGCTTCCTCCTGTCCTTCAGTGGTATAACGATGAATGCTCCCTCGCGCTCCTGCAAATACAGTTATCAACTCAGTTTTTAAACCAAAAGGAAGACTTTATCTCAGTGGAATGCCTGATACTTTTACTTTAAATTAAAACCGTCGCTGTGGTTTTTTCGTATTTCGCAAAATATGTAAATAAGTAATTTTAACTTAAAATCGTGGAAATAGCAAAAACCAGAAATGTTGCATATTTACCTCTTCAGTTCGGTCTGTGTTCCAGAAGTGCACCCCGCCGTGCGCATTCACCCGCGGAACATGGATCGGTTTGCCGGTCTCTATCGAACTAAAGCTGTAATTATAACAGAAAGTGAGCCATTCAGTCGTGTGTGTTGCATACATGAAAATTGGTCAAAGATACAGTGTTCATGACTCGATTTGACGTAAATGAACCGAATTTCAATTCAACTAGAAAAGACACATTACATGTATTTGCTTTCCTTCCAATGCTAAAAGTGCGTTAACACAAAACTTTCTGCAAAGTGACCATCGTTATCTATGAGATAAACTTTAAGTGTCCTTTAAAACCTAATTCTAAACCAAGGTTACATAAGCTCCTGTTATACAATTTGTTATTTGTAAAATCCAATCCGACAGATCTGGGTTATAAGTTCTGCATTAGACTGACTGTACCTGATGCTTCTCATGTCGGGAAACAGCGCCTTCCCGAGCAGGTACGGAGCGTCCTCTGGCGTCGCGGCGACGTAACGTAACATGACGTCACCACGCTCAGGCAACACGTCATTCTTCTCCAGCATCGCTATGTTGGCGCTGATCAGCTTGTTGCTTCCGTGAGTCTCTGCGTCCTGAAACAGTTGTTGGTTTTATTTATTCTTACCACACGGTAAAATTCGTAAACATTCAGTGCATTTTCATAAAATAAACGCTTGTGCTGAGTCATTAACCCATTATCCGGCATTAATGTGGCCGGTTGACTCACTAATGTAGGCGCTAAAGTGTGGCATTCACATTACTGGCACGAGCGGTTATGGTTTTCTCGGATGAAGTTCGATAAGACTATGATCCTTGGGATTAAAACCTGAGCACAATTGATCCCAAGACATCGTGTTGTTTTCATGATATTTTTCGACAGAAAGATCTCGTAATGTTTGAAGATATTTTCCTGCCAACAATTTTTATTCCATAGATGGCAACCGAACAATTGTGTACTTGTTTAACTATTAGTGACAGGCCAAGAGAATGGTATGATTATTTCCCCACCTTGTACAGTGCCTGGAAGACGGCCTTGTATATGGCCTCCATGTTGGTTGCGGAGGTCTCGCCGGCCTGTACGATCTGCTGCAGCCACTTCTTACGTGCCTCACCACGCACACGCTCTGCGTAACTTCTCTGCAAACAACAATGTAGATAACATGATGAACTAGAACTGAACGTCGTTACGTCGAACGTAACGTTATGTGTCTGCCGAATGACGTCATAACCACGGCAACAGCAAGACATTTTCGTTTTGTCTTGGTTTCTATTTTGATGGTTATCGTCTGTTTCGTTTTGTCTTGGTTTCTATTTTTACAAGTTTTTTAGGCGGACGACCACATACTCTGTCATTCGACAGACAAAATTTTTGTGGCAACCATCACAATGACCTTTTCTGGGACCAGCCCACAACCATTTGGAGCCACTGGTACCCCTATTTTGGATTTCTGGTGTGCTTGGTAGAATTGCATTGAATGTCTAGCCAACCCTTTGCTAGCCGAAGTCGCAGTTGCTCAACTGCAGTCATAGGCCGGGAATTAGTTCGGCACGGCCAATGCACCACTGATTAGAATTGTGTATGTTGTAATCATACAAAATCATATAAACCAGAAGTTTAATTTAATTAGCATTAACCTAACAAAACACTTGTGTACTCTTTCCTAAATGGTTGAGAACATTTCTGGCAGTTATTATTTACCTCGACAGAGTTCAACAAGAAGTCAATGAAGTAATCGAAGTGTTCATCTCCCGCCGCCATGTTGGCTACCACCTTGTACACAAAGTCACGGAACTCACGCTTACTCAACCGGTTGTCATGGTTACGCGACTTCTTACGCAGATCTTTTTTGGCTGGAATATTAAGGGGTCCATGTAAAATGGGAATTGTACGAATGCACAGAGGAAAACTTCATGAATATTTCACCAAATCTTCTACAAAAGAGCATCTTCTCACAAAGTTGAAAACTTATTCTGTTTTCTGTTGATATGAAATCACAATTTGTAACAGGCTTCAGCCTCACACCCAGTGATGTCAAAAGCACAATCCCCCACCCAAGGCCAAATGGGTGGCAACTTGTGCCAATTTAGGAGGCAACTATGTAGAAAAGATTCTCACACCACACATTTTTGAATTTGATATTTCGTCATAATTTATTCATAGTTACCACTTATGCGTCGCGTGGGTAGCAGATTTACTGGTTGGGGAAAAACTTCCAGTTTAATTCATATCAATACACACCGATATTTATCTTGATGATTTATTTTTATCTCTGATACTGTCGGTGTATGTTACAGCATGTATTCATAACCATAAACTCTTGTGCTGATACGATGTTTAAGTTTATCTGGCATTTATGTGGTAGGTTAAATGCTGACAAGTCATATTTACATTAGTGGTACAAACCTTTACAAAAGTGCGCTGTTGAACCATCTTACCTTTCGCCACGGCATCGATCTCTATCCCGTCCTTGTACTTCTTCATGACGGTTTCCACCTCGTCGCAGTCGAGGAATCCGGACCCGTCGTTGTCCCACATCTCAAACAGACTGTTCACCAGCGCCTTACGCTTCGCCGACAGCAACTCTCGTCGCGCCTGAAGGGGACATGACAATTGATTTGTTAAATTTAAAATATTGTCATGTGTTCTGATGTACAATATTTAAGAGGCCCACTGGTAACCCTGCTTCGGACTTGAAATAATCGAAGGAAAGTGTGTGAATAAAGATTGCACAATGAAAGATTTACATACACAGACCCTTTTTTCTTTGTGAGGTCTATTGTCCAGCCATTCATTTCTGGTGCAACACATGCACATTAACTAGGATAGATACTGTATTCCTGTATTCCCAATACCTCACCTCCCGCTTTTCACCACAAATCCTTTTCTAAAAGGGCAATTTTCTGGGGTGCAGTGTTTCAAATTTGGCACGACTCTGGTTTGGATGCTATGGGTTTCAAAGCAAGAGCGGATCTGTAGCTTGCGTGTCACACATGTACCTTGAGCAGTCGGTTGGTCCTCTCCTCCTCTGTCTCCATGTAGCCCTCGCTCACCCAGCGCACGAGCTGGTTGAAGCCCTCCTTGTGCGGCTCGTCACCGATGAAGGTTTCTGTCAGCTGTATGAACTGCGACATGTTCAGCGTGTTCTCGTCAAATGCCGAGGCCTGAGACTGACTGCGCGTACTCAACACTGAAAAGCGAAAGCAGATCATTTGTGTACATGCCTTAAACCTTAGCATTTAGTTCATCTGTACAAATCTTGCGTCAAGTAGAGAACTCACTCAACTCGATGAAGATTACACTTAAAATGGCTACCTGCCAGCAACCATGCAACCAACATCACACAGTTGCATGAATTCTACTCACATATATCATGCTTTCATTTTCTACTGTATGATTTTCATTTTTCTCTTTTTTGTGGGAAGTTCAACGGCCAGTTCAAAATGTGATTTTACAAACTAACACCCTCGGTAACGAACAGTAAACGACCATTTTCGTGCCTTTGTGTTTCCAAAAGGGGCAAATGCATTATAATGCATTATAAAACTGTGCTGTCTGTAAAATTGATAACATCCACAAATATTGGTTGAACTCACTTGTTCTCTCCCTCTCGAACGTGGTCCCCTCGGCAAAAGACACGCGGCTCTGCTGCGTCATCGGCGGGCGGTCACCTGTCTTGGGAGGCGGCGGGTACTGATCCTCCGTTAATCCTCTCAACTCCGGCTCTGCAAAACAGTGTCACACAATGTATTACAAAACATAGCGAAACTAACTGACTGTTTGAACAATATACACGATAGTGCCAGATCATTACTGTGTTAAAAGTGATTTGCCCGAAAACAAAGATAATATCAAAACAAAATAACACTGGGTGATCTGCGCTGAGTTAACTGAATTATTGTGATTATTTCCTTGTTTAGACCCATAAAATCATGTAGCTGAACCTGAAACCGACGACACTTAACACGTTACAGTAGAACCTGTCTTGAGCGACACCCCAATTTGATAAAACTCTGTAAACGACATGTGAAATAAACATTGATAGTTGGGATCAATATGATAAGAAAACTGCTGTAAAAGGCTGGATGTAGTCAATGACAGGTGCCGTTCAAGACAGATTCTACTACATATGAGTTATCTTTATTCATTAATAACTTATTTTAATAGCACAACGCAGCAGCCCACTGAGAGGGTGAGGGGATGACAAGTATTAATGAGTGAAAGGAATTAAAATAGATGGCATGCAGTGGGATACAAATGCACTGCCAGTCTTCTGTAAATCTTAATATATCTATCCATCAAGCCCATGGAAGACTGTATGTTAGCGTACATGATATGTGGATAAAATGCTTCAATCAGTCCAAGCATTGTTCACTGCAAACAGGGGTATCCATGGCAACCGTCACCCAAGTAACACTATGCAATACAAACCAGGAGTCATGACAACCGTTACCGACGGGTGTACTCACGTTCTATGTTAATTGTTGGTATGTTAGTGAAGACAGCTGAAAGCGCAAGAATTAGTGATGTTAGTCTTCCTATTACAAGCAAAAGATTAGCAAGTCTAATATGCTGACTGTGAGCACCGTAGTCAAATCAGCTCTTTACTGCGCTGAACTCTCAGTGCACGTGTTACACAGTAGTGCAAGTTATGCAGATTTAACACGGTATTACTGACGTGGCTGTACAGTCAGAAATAAAATCAACTATGTTCAATGGTACCAACACAAGTTGTACACATTGTTTAAGCGTTGGGGTATCCATAAATCTTCCTGTTAGCCCTGTTAGTTTAGAGGACATAGCAATGTTATCTGTAGTAGTAGAGGCACCAGTGTTATTGTAAGTCAGTTGCGAGGCACATACTGTTTAGATTTAAAACAGTTGAGAGGCACATCCCTCATTGTACAAGTCATGAGAAAGGCACACACGGCAGTCAAAGAGGCACACGTTATACCTCCTTCCTCTGGTATGGTGGTCACCATGCCAACTCCGTTCGTTTCTACGGCAGCTTCATCCTTTTCTTTTTCCTCCTCTGTGGCTTTTTCCTTCTCTTTCTCTGACTCTTCTTGTTTTATTTCTCCTTCTGTCTCTCCATCCTCTGGTTTGGCTTCTTCTTTCTCTTTCTCTTCGTTTTCCGGCTGTGTATCTACTTTCTCTGTCTCAGTCTCTTTTTCCCTTTCCGTTTCAATCTCTGCCTCCTTTGGCTTTTCACCCTCAGTTTGGTCCTGAGCCTCAGCTTCATTTTGAGACTGACCCTGAGCCTCATTTTGACCTTGACCTTCATCAATTGCTTGCTCAGTTGTGCCTTCTACATTTTCACCCGTTTCAGCTTTTAATGTTATAAAACAACAATCATCAGGTACTTTTCTCCTACTAAATGTGACAAACTTAACATTTACATTGTGTGGCATATTTCGTAAAAAATTCGGTGACGAAAACTTAAACATGAAACTAACCAATATGTTGTGATCTGTAAATACAAGCAAGCGTGTAAACATTTTTTACCTGTTTTGGCTGAATTTGTTACTGTGATTGTATCGTCTGCGTCTCCCCCCTCTACTGGTTTGTCGGCTGTTGAATCTGGTATCGTCACTCCCTCTCCTGTGGTTTCTGCTGCAGGTTCAGTGTCTTTCACACCCTCCTCGACTGTTGCATTCTTCTCTCCTTCCTCGACTTTGTCGGTTGGCGTTTCTGTTTTAAAATACACTAGTAAAACCTGCTGGAAACCCAGCGGGAAACCGCCACCCCGACGTAACATCACGTTACGTTGCGTTGCGTCACGTCACCATCTACGTCATAGGTTTTTGTGTGGACTGAGGACAGGCCCGGCTTAGTAATTACATGTATGCGTTATTGCACAATAAATTTTAAATTTGATTATCATATTCACTTTAATTACAGCATTCTCTCTAACTATGGCACCTCTTTTCTGGAAAGAAAATCTGCTTCATAATTCCTGGTTGTACTTTGCTTGGTGCTACAGTTAGAGGAATAGGTACACATCACGTCCATATGGAGAGATAATGTGACCTGTACATGTACAATATACAGTGGAACCTGTCATTTACGGTCACCTGTTGGGGAAAATCTCTCTGGCTGCATAAGGCAGGTTGGCCGTCCAGGAGAGGTCTAATAAAATAGTCACTTCTCAAGGTAAAAAATCTGGCCATTGGCCGTCCAGGAGAGTGACCGTTAATGAGAGGTTCGACTGTATTGCCAAAACAACATGCATGCCCTTATTAATGTGGACCCCTTTGAAATCGTAAGATTGAGGTCTTAAGATTGGATTTTTTTACAAGCTACAAGCATTTGTACATATTGTGCACCCCTGAAATTGGGGTTACGTACACTGCACGTTATTTTGGCATTATACAGTATTTCTAATTTTCTTCTCGGACAATAAGCATTCTAGACCAACCTGCCGCTACTTCCTCCGTTTTACGGGGAGATTTATCGGAAGCTTTGGTTTCCATGGTAACGTCGACGTTGTTATCAATGAAGGTCGGGTTTTGCTCATCGCTGTAGTGAAGTGAGTCGATCTCCACCACATCCACCACCGGCCCTGAAATACGCCGTCAAACACATTGTTTAGCTTCGTTCATAACGGAAAAAATTCGTACATAATTTTATTTTAACGAATTTGCAATTTTCAATTGCCTGTCTATCAAATAAAAATGTTGACGAAATGTGAAAGACGACCAAATTACATCATTTAAGGTTGTTGGCGCATGGTACAAAAACTGGAATAAAACGTCAGTTTTTCATGCCAAGGACTGTTAGGCCAGACTTTTTTAATTTGTTGGATTACGTTTCCCGCCGCTCTCAAAAATCAAGAAATTAAAAAACACCCCCACCAATCAGAGCCCAAATAATACAATATCGTAACTTTCCGTCACTTCAACGAACATCGTTTGGAAAAATTGTTGGAAAAAGTCAAATTTTATTTTAATTTTTTTTTCCGATCGCCGCTCTGAAAAATTTCTTCCAATGATACGTAATCCAACAAATAAAAAATGTCTGGCCTTAGTCTTATAAAAAAATCATTTGAATGATGACTAAAATATGTTGACTGATTATGCACAAGGGCTGGACAAGAAGTAGATCATTGTTAAATCCAAACTGAGGTAAAACCCCTAAAACGTTCTGATTTTAAATTAAATTTTATGGTTCTGGGACTACTTGAAAGTAGCCTGGTACACCACCCACAAAAAAAACTTGGCTCTGTCCCCCGGAGAAGCGGCAACACACAGTAACTCTTAAATCAGTTAAAATAACTTACACTCTCGCGGATTCCTGAAGGCTGCTTTGATATCTTCTCGTGCACGATCATAGAACATCTCGAACAGGTTCAACACCCTGTGACGGTCCAACAATCCGACCTTAACGTGTCAAAACAAGAATATATTTTTAACTACTGTACTACTCAACCTTAATAACATTCACAGTTTATAGTTGAGCCTAAATGCTGACTTCTGTTTTCAGTAGAATCTGCTTTGAGGGGCCACCCTTAATCACAATGTAACTGGTTGTAAATGAGAGGTGCTCTCACAAAGCAATGATGAGTTTAATGATTTATCTATGAGAAAATATTGGAAAAAGAAACTACATATTGACCGTAAATGCCAGATGGCTGCACAAAGCAGTGTCTTGTTAAAGCAGGTTCTACTGTATAAAATAACGGGCCACAAAGAATTTCGGTTACGTGAATTGTTTATGCAGGCAGGGATGATTTTTAAGAAGTTTTTCAGTCAGGTTAGCGTGGTATCAGCTAAACTGTCCCAAAAAATATAAAATCAGAATTGAAACATTTTGAGAAAACTAAGTGTAACAAATTATCCATACAATTTACAATACACTCAAAAATTGTGAACCAAGATATGGAACTCACAAACATATTTGTTTAGATTATATCAAAATGTAAATATGCTTCTGTTAGATTGGTCTTCTTGAACAGTTTTGGGCATTACCAGCCTGTCTGTGGAGATCCTGATATAAGGAGTAAAATACACGTACCCCTGTGTGATCGCACGACACAAAGACCTGTGTGAGTAGCACCCGGCGCTGTGCACATTCCGCAGAGATCCGGTACGCCTCAGCGCACCGCGACATGTGCAGCATAAACTGATCGAAGATTTCCGCCGGCATCTCCTCCACGTACTGCCGCAGGTACTGAAAACAGTCGTACAAACTGTTAAAGGAGGCTTATTTGTCAATGTAAAATAGATAATATATCGTAAATCATATATGTTTACTACAGTAGGACCTCCATTGAGCAATGTGTCTCTTGTACGACACTTTTTGGGTGAAATAAACTTATATTAAATGTGTATAATTGTACCTCCTTTGCGTGACACTACCTTTTACTCAACTTTTGTGAAGCAAAAGTTGATGTCGTACAAAAGAGGTTCTACTGTATACTATAAAATACATGTACAGGAATTTTGTTTTCATGTTGTAATTTGCATGTATTTAATGGCTGCAAAAGATTTTTTAAACCGCATCATTTAGTTTCCTCCATAACGAATAGTTGCACGTTTGTCCCAGATTAGGGACTGCGACAGATACCACCAAAAACTTAAAAGAAAAAACCCTCCATAATAAAGTTTTTTTCATCACATCATTATTACGAGGAGTAACTTACAGCGATGAACTCTTTGAGGAGCAGTGTTTTGCCGGAGTCGTCCGTGGGCTCCAGCTCCTGACTGAACTCACACGCCGACCTCACCTCATCCGGCAGTGACTCGGATAACTCTCTGAACGACAGCAACCCGTTCTGTACCTACAGCACAGTATGTCAAATACATGTATGCGCCCGTCTTGATAGAGCCCGAAATGCGCCCTGAAGTGTTGTGGTTAGTGTGAAGTACTGCTGAGTAGGTGACCCATCTTCTATTCCCAGGCAGCGCAGATACACTGGGCAGTGTCTCAGTAAATCACGGCTTCACCAGAAGACCATGGTGTAAAATTGGTGCCAGCCCTATGTGGGGAGACAGGATTGTGCACGAGGATCACTTGATATAAAATTTCATTTAATAGAAAATAACTTACCAGCGCAAGTTGGACACGCCCGTCCGGGTACAGCCCGACGTCCCACTCTGCGTACTGGTTCCTGAGTGACGTCTCACGCCTCTCCTTCTCTGCCCGCGCCGCCGCCTCACTCTTCTCTCGCTCCTCACGCTTTCTTTTCGCTTCCGTCTTTATACGAGCCAACCTGTCGATATTGATTGTGGGTGAGTTGATAATTCCGCAAACAAAGATTGCTTTGGAGAGTGAGGGGTTCAGACTAAGCTTTACTCTATCTTCAGTTTACTCAATAAAACATCTATCAAAGAAAAGTTGTTGTGTGCTAGTCCATGAATATGGACACTGAAAATCTAAACTATAAATCCATAATGCTCACTTATTTTCTTCAATATCAAACAGTTGCTTCTTGAGTTCCTCTCCAACATCACGCAGTCCCCTCACATACGGTGACGCTTCACAGAAGTTACTGTAGCGAGGGTTGTTTCTCATAAGATATCGAGCTAAGTAATTAATGGGATTAAAATTCGGATCAGGTTCCACAGTTTCTGAAAGTCCTCTCTTGTCCACTTCAATTAAAAGTTTCTCAACCCCGAGGATGAGTGTCGGTAGAAGTTTGTCGACCATGAATGCTCTCGTTTCGACAGTAGCACGCTGTTCCGACAACCAATCACGTGCAAGGATCTCCATGGGTATTTTGCGTGCGAGGTTCTTGGCATCCTGACGAACTGCTTTATTGTGCTCCTACAAAACATAATGTGGAACAACAATATATACATAGGTGTAAAAAATTCTATCCGTGATGAAATTCCCTGACTTTTCCCAGATTTGCCAGTGTTTTCGAACTTTTCCCCAGGAAATGCTAGTTATTGAATAACATCATAAGATTGTGTACTAAATCCATTCATGAAAGTTATAAAGAGATAAATATTAAAAGATGAAATAGGGTTTGCACTAACAATGGCCAAGCGGTCTGTGGTCGGTGGATATCGAGTCCAGAACAATGAATCTTAACAGTAACTGATCGTAAGAAGGTAAAATAAAGTCTTGCTTCACTTGTATTTGGTTACTCAATTTTTTGGGCCATATCTCTTATTTCCTGGTGCAAACCCTGAGTAAAATTTAAACATCAGGGCAAATATCCCCTAAAATAAAACACGTTGCCCTTGGATACCTTTTTGTCTGCCCGTTTTATGATCAGTTTTTCCATCATGTGGTCCTCGTGTAGTTTCTTCCACCGTGTGACGGCGCTCCTCACCACGGGACGTAGGTAGGCCGGCATGGGGGTGAGACGTTCCGAGGAGGCGGAGGCTCTACCCCGGGTGCCCGGCCGGGAACCCATAGACACGGGACCCACCGGGGAGATCATCACTCGCTTAGCCGAACCTCCGGATCTGGACTCTCGCATCACAGCCGTGTCCGCCATACTCTCAATGCTTCGAATAGAATAAACATTTAATAAGACATACCCTCGTGGGTTGTTATTTATTACAAATTCTCCAAATGGTAATGAACAATACATGTTTTGTGGAATTCTCACTTTTATGAAATAACGCATTGCACTTTACCAGCCTTCTATTTGCCCTTTTAGTCTGAGAGAGATCGCATTTTCTTCTGACCATGCTTTAAAATATTTACAGTTCAGATTTGAGAGTGTTCACACAGTGAAGACACAGAGGCAGTTGGGATCTTGAACATAAAATTGGCGTAAGAGAATTTGAGATAGTAAATAAAAAAAACTTTTCCAAAAAGATTGCTGTCAGGATAACCTGCAACTAGAATTGTTTAATATTCCAGTAAACTTGGTGAGCTTTAAACATGTTTGCCTGTTTTCAGGGTTCTGGACAAGTTTGGGTACAGGTTAACCTAAACGTCCATGCTAATTTTGACATTGACAACACACATTATCACTTTAAATATTTTTTTATTAAATAAAATGCATTCTTTTATTTTTTTGTTGCATTTATCTTGCCAAACAATTATATTATTTATGACATTTAAGCAAAAATTATCTCAAAATTTGGAAGCAATTGCCTGTGGCAGCCATGTTTTGTCAATTCTAGTATTAAGTGTGAGTAAGTAAATATGGGGCCTCATTCAACAAAAATTTGAGTAATTATATTAATTAGTGTACTTTTACCAGATTAATGAATAAATAATGCTTATTTAGTAAATGTACACCCAGTTGTGTACTTTTACCAAATTTAGTGTACTTCTACCAAATTTGTGTACTTTTACAAATATAGTACACCCAATTGTGTACTTCTACAAATCTAGTGAACTTAAATACCAAATTAGTAGACCAAATTGTGTACTTCCACCAAGTTAGTACACTTAACTATGAAATTAGTGTACTTCTACAAAATAAGTGTAGAAATTAGGTTTATTTCATAAAAGTACACCACATGGTGTACTTCTTCCAACTTAGTTCACTTGACTACTAAATTAGTGTACTTCTACAAAATAAGTGTAGAAATTGGGCTTATTTTGTAAATGTACACCCAATTGTGTACATCTACCAAGTTAGTGCACTTAAATACTAAATTAATGTACTTCTACAAAATAAGTAGAAATTGGGCTTATTTAGTAAATGTACCCCAAATGGTGTACTTCTACCAACTTAGTCCACTTTACTACTAAATTAGTGTACTTTTAAATTATAAGTGTAGAAATGAGGCTTATTTTGTAAATGTACACCACATGGTGTACTTCTACAAAGTTAGTTCACTTAACTACCCAGTCAGGGTACTTGTATTGGTATAGAAATTAGGTTTATTTAGTAGAAGTACATTAAATTTTGAAAAGTACACTAAATTGGTAAAAGTACACTACTAAATTTGTAGAAGTACACAATTTTGTGTACATTTATGAAATAAACCTAAATTACTATACTAATTTGGTATAAGTACTAATTTAGTAGTCAAATGAACTAACTTGGAAGAAGTACACAATGTGGTGTACATTTATGAAATAAGCCTAATTTCTACACTTATTTTGTAAAAGTACACTAATTTAGTATTTAAGTGCACTAACTTGGTAGAAGTACACAATTGGGTGAACATTTATGAAATAAGCCCAATTTCTACACTTCTTTTTGTAGAAGTACACTAATTTAGTAGTCAAGTGAACTAAGTTGGAAGAAGTACACCATGTGGTGTACTTTTACAAAATAAGCCTAATTTGTAGACTTATTTGATAGAAGTACACTAATTTAGTAGTAAAGTGGACTAACTTGGTAGAGGTACACAATTGGGTTTACATTTACTAAATAAGCCTAATTTCTAGGATTATTTTGTAGAAGTACACTAATTTAGTAGTTAAGTGAACTAACTTGGAAGAAGTACACCATGTGGTGTACATTTATGAAATAAGCCTAATTTCTACACTTATGTGGTAAAAGTAGACTAATTTGGTATTTAAGTGGACTAACTTGGTAGAAGTACACAATTGGGTGTACTTTTTTTGTAAAAGTACACAAATTTGGTAGAAGTACACCACTGGGTGTACATTTACTAAATAATCTTTATTAACTAATCTTGTAAAAGTACACTAATTTGTGTAATTACTCAAATTTGTGTTGAATAGTCCCCTTATTTATATACTCACACTTTAGTGAGTGATAATATGGTATTTTGCCATAGGTACAATACAAATGAAAATCCTCATTTTTAAATTTCCATGCACTTAATATATGCTGGAATATAGTGTACAATTAGGCAAATCTTTCTATATATAAATGATATATTTTGTGTAAACATACACCGAGTTACGGCCGTGAACGTTTAGGTCAACCTGTACCCAAGTTTGGTCTCCTTTTTCATCACAAAAATTGGACAAAATCATAATTTCAACATAGTTTTCTGCCACTTTCAGGGGGTGTATACTTTTGAAAAGTTGTTAAAGTTAGTCTAGGCACATACCTGTTACTTTTTACCCGAACTCTTAAACTTTTACTGGTGCCAAACTCACATAATTTCTCAATTTTCTCCGATTTTCATTTTAATCCTTCAACTTATGGCTTGGTGTTGCTAAGAAGTGGCGCCTGTGCACTGATGACTTCCGGGGAGGTTTTCACTTCCGGTCAGGTCAACATGGCGGAAAAGACTAAAAGCACTTATCAAGTGTTTTCTTTTAATTTCTAGCTCACTCAATGCCTTAAAGATGAGATACAAATGACAGTAGCTGCAGAAAGCGGCGTTGAGTGGTTAGAATGGCGTTGGTAACAGTTCAGAGGTCACCAAGTCCCAGCAACACTCCAGAAACCACCAGCACTGTGAGTCCAAAACTTTTCACATTTCTTTCTGACTTCTACACAATTGTGTCTGGCCTTGTGTTTCGATGTGTGAGTAAAATTACACACACCAGCACTGTACACATGTTTTGCGCATAAAGTAACTGTGAAAGGTTGTCCTCTAAACGACCTATGTCAATCTGAGACCGTAATTTACAGACTAGTCTGTCGGTGAATAAAAACTTTGAAGTTGTGTTGTCAACTTGATTTGTAGCCTGCAAAAAAAAGAACAAGTGATAAGTAACGCATTAATGTCTGTTACGAAATGGTTATGAATATCTTCAAAACAACAAAACCTGTTGCATCGGAGCAGAACTGAAAAACAGTTGGTATTTGAACGTTATTTCTTTTCCGTTTAGGATGTTGGTGATGGGTTGTTGGACTCCGACAGTTCACTCAGGTCACCTCACAGGTCAAGAAGGTCAGTACTCCTCTAGTTTTTGTCGTGACAGGCTGTGAGACTAACATTAGAACCGCATAACTCTTGTCCAGATTGTAGTTGCTACGGACACAATTGAACATTCATTTTCCACACAGCCTCAATTGCAGTCAGTTAAATATGACATTTTCTTGTACAGATTTACAGCAGTAATGTTTGTTCACCGATTTTGATAGAGTTTCAGGTTAATGTGGAATGTTCCCGCTAACATTGATGTCGCATAATGATGACATTAAAAAAACCTGAGTGCAGGAATTTTATTTTTTATTCATGTTGTTGTCGCACACATCAAGTTTCGTCTAGTGAAAATAACATTTACATTCAAATACCGTATTTATCCGAATTGAGGCACCCCCTGCTTTTTGAGACAAAATTAATTAAACAATTTCCAGTTTAACATATATACATTTATGGTAGTTCTTCATCAATATCTGTAAAGAGAGTTGTGCAACCATTACAGTTAACTTCTGAAGATGTTATAATCTTTTAATACAAGTCAATTTCTGCATAAATCTAATGTAATGCTGCAATTAAATTTAGGTTTCCGATTTTTTAAAGAGGCAACCCATCAAAATTTGGTCTTGGCACCGGGTGCCTCAATTCGGGTAAATACGGTACCTTATCAGTGAAATATCTAATTATTTTGAAGAGATGATGATGTGTTCTAATCGTCGAAAAACTGGAACCAATCGTTTACACGCAAATATCCTGTTACAACAAAAATAAATTGAGCTGGCTCTAAAAATTGTCCTGAATCACGAAACATCAAAACGCATCAAAGTGTCTGGGTGCAGCAGAACCTGCTTTAACAAGCCACTGCTTTGAGTTGCCACATGGCATTTACGGCCCATATGTGGGTTTGTTTCGTGTTTTTTCTCATAGATAACTTATTAAAATCATCACTGCTTTGTGAGTCCACCTGTCATTTACAGACAGTTTACGAAGTGAGTAAGGGTGGCCCCTCAAAGTAGGTTCTACTGTATCGTAGAAAATGCAAAAATAAGCCCCGTAGTGTAGTGGCTAGCATGACGCACTGCTGCGAAGTCGACACGGGTTCGATTCCAGGATTGGGTAGAGGCATTGTGCAGTATCTCTGTAAATCACAGTCTTGCCAAAGCAAGGAGTAAAGTTAGTACCAGCCCTATGCGTCACTACATTAGGACAGAATGTGTGCCACCAAGAGCTGTCACTGTCACTGAACTCATCACCACAGATGCCAACTCTGACGCATTCAGCGTCTCACGCTTTTGGGACTCTGGCACGGAAAGAACGGAAAAAATGATTTTCCATTTTATTCATCATGAAAACATTAAATTGAAATGTTTCCGTCTTGTATAAAACCATCTTAGATCACAAATCAATGATTATGTTTTTGTCGGAAGTACTGTAAGTAACTAAATCAGTATGACTCACGCATTTGCACCACCAAAATGTGTGAGATCTCACGCATTTTAACTCTCACAGGTTTGCATCGCTGCATCACCATGGAGTGATGGCTCGCTTTGGGAAGAACTCGCACCAAGTTTGGGTGAGTTCTCAGGTAAATTTTTGATTGGAAATTACAAGTCGTAATCCGCAGTTAATGTGCATAAGTATTAAACCAGCGGTATACCTTGTACACTGTCTGTGTTCGGACTGAATATTCTACTACATAAACAGGAAAACCTGATACATTTACTATCATTATTGGACTAATTTAAAGTTAACGAAGAAATGTTAGCTTTTTTTCTGTGTAATCCGTGGATTGCAAACGGTGCCTCTGTCACGAGGCAGTGATGCAGCATTTTTTGTACGTAGTTTGGTTGTGCAGGTAAACAAGATAATCTCTGTGATTGACAGCTTCTCCAACCAATCACAGCATGTAACACAAGGAACCAAACTATCCAATCACAGACGACCTTACATAGTGGTTGTCTGGTACTCAAAGACGTTGCTAAGCACAAATAAGGTCAGTGTTGACCTTAATTTCATCCCGAGGCAGGCAAACACAATGGCGGCCCGTTACTATGAAAATAAAGCTGTTGCTAGGTATTTGCAGGCTGTTTAGACTTATAAGGTTTCTATGACTGCAATAGGTGAAGGCAGGATCCTAGAGAAAGATTTATGAAATGTAGAAAGAGTTCAGTGTATCCATGTTAGTGAATGCAATTGCAAAAGAAATAACATTTTGGAAAAATGTGTTGACGCTTTAGTTGGCAAAGTCGTATGATAAAAAATTCGCTGTATGGGCACAAATTGGACTGTTACATGTGACAATTGTGACTTTCCTAGAACAAACTTATAATTGCTTGAAATTAGTATCGAGTAAATAATGAGTTCCCATAAAGTTGACTCAGAATTAAAATGGCTGCAAGCAGTACTGGAATCAGAGTGTATGCACATACAATAAGATTCTTAAAACCGTTTATTTAACATGTGCTTTTTACACAGGTTAGACCAGACTATTTTGTTGGATTACAATTCGCGCCACCCCCAAAAATCAAGAATTGAAAAAAGAAAGATTGAATCGGCTCAAATAATGCAAAATCGTAACTTGCTATCACCTTGACCACCATGACAAACATTGTTCGAAAAAATTTCGATCAAAAATATTCAGCAATGTGAATTCAGCAAAAAGTCTGGCCTGACCTGTACAATTTCATTACAAATATTATGAACCGCACTGTGAGTGGTCGTAAGTCGTAAGTCTTTATTAGTAGTATAGTT
This sequence comes from Haplosyllis anthogorgicola, assembly GCA_038406195.1. Classification (NCBI taxonomy): domain Eukaryota; kingdom Metazoa; phylum Annelida; class Polychaeta; order Phyllodocida; family Syllidae; genus Haplosyllis; species Haplosyllis anthogorgicola. The sequence goes on along the minus strand of JBCAUI010521255.1, from coordinate 2,077 downwards.
AATTTGATGAAAAAGAAGAAAGATGCCACTCTGTGGAAAATATTTGATGGAAGATATGGTGGGACGTGGGTTTATGTTACATTAATAAGTTGGTCAAGTACATTCCTGGGTCCATCGTTATCAGCCTGAGAAAACATAGATAATCGGTTCAATGATTGTAGTGTTATTGAAGACAATTTCAAATCATATTAAATTTTGTACTCTTGGAAAAAAATCCTAGCCGAGAATTAAACATTTTTACGAAGCAGCGTGCAAATCGAAGATTTTTACCAAGAAGAGTAAAGCCTTGAAAACGTAAATGATTTCCTTGTGTTTTCCAGCGTGACCTTGAGCCACATAACTTTTAACGTGTGTGTTTTACAATGTCGGTGAAAATATCCATTCTTAAAACTTCCAATCTGTCCTGCTTACGGCGGACAAGTGCTCCTCCACGCTTGCTAACTTCATATTCTACAATGACATAGAATGTGGCGACTCTACTAGATCATAATAAAAAAAACCCCGGTATTTCCAGAATTAATTTAAACTCCTATGTTTTCTAACAAATTAATTAAAGGATATTGTCCCTTTTTAAGGGAATATTGAAAGAAGCACCAACATGAAAGGTTTAGTACCCTTATCTCAGGCAGCAATCAGGAAGTCATCAGAAAATTATTGTAAATAAATAAAATAGCATGTACATGTATTTGTAAATTGCCCTGAGTTTTCTGTTTCAACCCGATGTGAACATGACATCAAGGCGTGAACTCTCGCTCACCACAGACAAAACACTAGACGAACTAGTTCTTTAATTTAAAGCCAAGTAGTAACCTTTTTTGTAACGCATGCAGTGGGAGATGCTGCAGGCATGCTACTACTGCTGTTGGTTGGTTCACCTGGAGAGTAACGTCTACTGGAACACAGCCAGTGTAGGGTACCTGTGTAGTTAGAGGGTATAGCCCTGTCTCACCCCGCCCCGAAAACCACGATACCTGCCAAAAAATCCTCACACATACATACACCACCTCCACAAAGACTATTGTGCTGAGTTGTTCGGATCAAACATTGAGACACTGAAAGAAAAGCGCAAAATGATCAGTCTGAGTGGAATACTTTGTGGTAGAGCTATTTTACGTTGGAAATCGGAGTTTGTTGGATAAAATCCGTTTTGTGGTTAATGTTTGGATTATAAATGATACACATGTGACATTGTGAATCTCGCAGGATTCATGGACATATTTGGATGTAAGTTTGATCAGTGAAGGATGTTGATCCGGAGACACATTACGGATAGGATAGATATACGGTATCAATTTAGCTGTCACCGGATGTAAAGGTTTTAAAGACGATTCGTTAAAAAATGTACTGGAATAATAATCGTGTTTTCTCCAGGAGAAAAAGTTTTGAAACGGAGGTTAGAGTGAAAACAACACAACTTGCTCATCAACACTGTCGTATTGGTCTGTGTTGTAATTGGTCTGAAGAGAAATGTAAGTTGTGGTTTATCATTGAAAGAACTACTACCGTTAGTTGTAGGAGTGTAAAGTTTTATTGTAAGTACAATCGAGGTCTTGTTTTAGATTCTGTCACTGAAATAAATAAAAAGGACTTTATTTAATGGAATTTAAAAGTTCCTTTAATGTTGAGAGTTGATGTTAACGTTGTCTATTAGTTAGTGAGATGCGCAATAGGAATGTGAAGGTACACAGTCCAAAGAAGGGTATTTGAGTACTACCCCTGTCCGGCAGACTAGTGTCTGAGGCAGCTTCACCAGTCTAATACTGCAGTACTAGTCTGGATCACTGGTCTGCTGTGTTTGAGTACTAGAGCAAGTAACCGGTCCACAGTCACCACGTGTATTTGTTTACATGTCAGGAACTGTGGTTTGTTTACATATTTGATGACAAGTAAACAAATCCACAACTAGACAATCCAGTAGGTTGCAAAGCTGTTGCATTGCCCCCAAATGCAAACCCCCCGCAACCAAAACCTATTAAAAACAATAAAAGTAAACAGCAATCAACAATTTTTTTGAGTTTAGCTATAAAAGTGAATTTAAAGTGACAATTTACTTACATAGCCCATTCAAAGTAATTAT
>JBCAUI010521244.1:0-11881 GCA_038406195.1 Haplosyllis anthogorgicola | reverse complement strand
ATTTGCTGTTTGGCAGCCATATTTATGTTTTTTCATAGGTCACTTATTTGGGATTTGATCTTAGACACTTCATTTGTTTCTATGTGATATTGTAACCTATGTTGTCTTAGTTTTATGATAATGCCAAATGAGCTCAGATCCATCTGGACCTATTTTTAATCATTTGTATTGCATTGCACTGGCAGGATTTTCAAAGTGCGACAATAAAAATAAAAATTTAACTTTGTGTCTAGAAAACTGAAATGTTCATAAATATCAATAAAATTCAGATTTTGCCAATCAACTTCCGATGGATCATGTCCGAGGTGACTGGCCAAATATTGCTGCATGTAACATATTTCAACTGCCATATAAATTGGGGGTTTTTTTTCTGAAATCCCGATTTCTAAGTGCGGCGGGAAATGTAATCCAAACAACTAAATAAGCCTTACACCATCCGCAACCCGACACCTTTCCCTACTCCCTGGCTAAATTGGCCGCCTTTTCGAATTCTGCCATTTTCTGGCTTCTAATTGTTGTGACATCCACGGGTAAATGAATCTAATAGAATGTGATTAAAACTAACATTATAGCTTATTGGAATATGGAAAACGGCTAGTACATGTGCAAAACTTAATCCACAAAAACCTTTCCTTTAACTAACTGATATGCAAGTGTATTTATATATTACCCATCCTTAGTGCAGTTTTTAGTATTATTATGCACTTTGCAACACTGGGGAAGGCTTAAAGTGTGAAACGTCTACATACACGGTGGAAGAACAGAAACTAAACTGAAATGTGACAATGTATACTACCGTCAGCTGGAATAATGGATAAATCATAATTTTGAAATTAATGAACATTAAGTATGTACAAAAGATGAGGGTAAATCCAACTAGTCATGATACCAAATTGCTCTATTGTTAAGTAGGTAAATTAATACTGCAAAATATATAAAAGTATAAAAATAACAAAGTATTACATACATATGAATACATTTTTACATGTACAATTACAAAACAGTTCTACTGTACAGAAACACCTGTTCATTTCTTTTTTACCACACAAAAAATTCACTCTTTCTCTCAAATTGGAGGAAAAGACACTGTAGAACAAGTGACGATCTCCTTTGCTGTCTTTGGTGATAGATTTAGCTCAGGAAATCAGTAAGGTACGAATATTCGGAATCAAAGAATTTAGGTAATTTCATGTGAAGGTTTAATTCCTATTTCTACACTAAAACTTGTCTTGGGCGACCACCCAATTTTTGAAAGCTAAGTGGTCGTCCATGTGGTGGTGGTGGTCTCCGAAGGCAAGTCCAAATTATGTCAAAGTTAATATAGTAAAGGCGAGGGTGGTCATGCAAATGTGGTCGCCCTTGACAAGCTTCACTGTATTGCGTTTTAATGACTATTTTAGAAGCGGATTGTGGGCCTTCGACTGAAAACTGCTGTTTTGTTATACTTTTGAATTTTACATATGAACTAGTCATCATGCGGTCGCAGCATAGCAGGGAGTGTCCATATTCAATGTCTGCTTGAGGTGAACATAACGTCACCACTACAATGTTCAAGTGTCTTTCCCTAATTTGAGAAAACTCAATCCAATCACACTTTGAATATAAAGTGGAGGAAAAAGTTGGTGAATGATTGCAGTGGCGGATCCAGGATTCCCCGTAGGAGGGGGCGCCCGGTCCCGTGGGGGGGCCGCCACACCTATTTTCGCCTAAAATTCATCAAAAACTGCATGAAAATGAAGAAAATTCCGGCCATAGGAGGGGGGGCGCGTCCCGTGCCCTCCCCCCTTGGATCCGCCAATGGATTGTTCTACAGCAGTATGTGTCACTCTCACTGATGTATTTGCGAAATTAATTTGTAAGAAACTCGAAGATTTTCCAACATAATTTTTGCTTGTTTGATTAGGCTAATTAAGCGAATTTTCATGCCTAATTAAGCTAATTTTCTTGCCTAATTAAGCTAATTAACCTAAATTTATTGCCTAATTAGGCAAACAAAAATTAAGTTGGACAAACCTTGATTGTGTACTCACTTTGACAAGCACCAGATGTCATACTAATGGTATCCACCGAAATGTCACCGCTAAACTGTCCCTTGGTTGTAGCGGAAATTCCCAACTGCAAAACGTGCAAAGTTTATTAAAGTGTCGATACGTTTCAATGTCTTCAAATGTCAAATAAAGACGTTTTAATTAAACACTCTTAGCATACAAATTTCGTTACAGTTGGCAACAGCAGTTGATTCCTCAAATTTGTTCTGTAATGGTTTAAAATTTACATTTTATCAGTGCTTCTGTCATAATTTGGTGGTATGACCTGTTTAGATTTGCCCAGGCAGCAATTACCACTTTTCTTCTGTAATGTAAAGGTACAGACTAGTACTAGAGGCGACATCTTTCCGCCACGAAAGGTACGTCAAGAGACATGTGCCATCTAGCTAGTCAGCCTGGCAGACTAAACAAAGTGAGAAAGGGGTTGCACATGTTTCTGCTTGGTTTTCCAGTCTAGACAGCAGCCTGACCAAATGTTAGCTATTCCGGTCAAATAATCAACATGCGTACTGGTAATTAGCAGATCAGCAGGTCCTGGCAGATAAAGTGGACGTTGTGACCAAGTGGTTAAGAGTGCCGTGATTCTAACCTGAACATTGTGGGTTCGTATCCTGGTAGTCCCACTGAGTTGCTCAGTAGCACCCTTAGGCATGGTATGAACCACTAATTGCTATCAGCATGCACCAGAGTGAACGAAAAGTGGTGCTGACCCTGGATGGGATGTAGAGCAGCCAATCCAACTTCATTCCACCCAGGTTGAATGAAGTTCTCTGCCGGGGGTTACAGATCATGAAATTACTATCAATAGTTTAGCGCCCGACAAAAATCGAATTTCATACTGATATAATTGGCACAGCATGAAATTCGATTGTTGCAGGGCCTCAAACTTAGAATAGCTATTTCATGATCTGAAGTAATTTTGAAGCAACGGTGATACTAGGATCTACTGAGCACTATATCAAGTGTCAAAACTTTGATTTTAAAGGTTAGTCCTAAGAGACGGCGTGTATGTCACATACACACCCTTAGAGAGCCCACCATTATTCAGCTTTCACAGCAGGCTGTTGACACCCTGGCACCAGTCTGGTCCAGCTGATTTGACTGGTGAAACAAACCATCTTGGGGTCAGTTCCGGATCAAGTGATTGCCTTTTTCCGGACCCTACTTTGGGTCCCCGGTCTATTTAAAGATATACATACCTCAGTCACGCTGTTCATATCCAAGTCCACCGCGGCTCTCTGCCAATCCCGCCCCTGGTCGCCCTCCATCTTCCAGCGGGTGACGCGGTTACCATTGTTGAGGCGCTGGTACACGGCAAGCTGACCACAGTGGAAGCCGTTCATCGAGTAATAGAAGCGCAGACAGTTCTGACCGCCTTGTCTGAACTCGCTTCCTTCCAAACGTAATCTATAAAATTATACAATTAAACAAAGATGCTTAGTTGTCAGACATAAAGCATACAGTGTAATACAAATGACAAAGTGAACGCATTTGCAACGGTTTCGCTGTCTGACTCAGTCTGATCTTGTCGGCATTTCATACTGGCTTACGCAGTGCATGCATTTGTCGTGCTAAGTTTTTCTTGCGGTGTGCTCCTTTTATTGTACCTGTAGTCTGGGCACATTTGTTAACAATGTGTGTTTGTTTTTACCGAATAATTAAAACTACGAAGTTCTGGCAGTTGCAGGGTAGAAATTCCAGAAAGTCTTTAGACGAAAACATTACCTGGCAATCTCGTTGTTTCTCCGGCCTGACGCCTCAATATAGAGGTAGAAGGTTCCTCCCTGGGCCCTCTCGGGTCCGGTGACGGGGTACCGCCTGCCGTCAGGGAACCGCCGATCAAACGAGGATCCCGTCGGGGTGCGGCCCTGGCGCCACGTCCAGTCGAACTGGTCCGACCGGTCTTGACGGATCTGACACAGCGGGTCGTTCCGTGCGTCTCGTTCCATGCTGCATGAAAAGTAATCCCCTGCAAAATGTATGAGAATTACATACATTAAGTTATCAGGGTGTTTTATGTTAGGAGGCTCTGTCAAAGGGACCATCTCCAGCCTGTCAGCCTCAATAATTTGTGGAACTGTTTGTCTGTTCTGGACTACAGCTTCCAACATGGTGGTTTGCACTCGATAATTAAAAAATCTATCCACTGCCAAATATGTACGGCTTAACATAAATTTTGCATTTGACTTAAATATTTTTTGGTATAAAAAACAGAAACTATTCAGGGGCGCAGCCAGATCATTGTCTAAAGGGGCCATGGCTCACGTTACTTGCGGCCCCGTGGTGTGGCCCTCTTATTACCTTTTTATCTTATCTCAACATAGGTGGGGGAGAAAGGCCTTCGGGGCCCACTGTATCTGCAACTAGTATTTTAGTAACAAAAATTTTAACAATTGGTATCTTCAATTTTTCGAAAAACAAATTTAAAAATTGAATTTTGTTGCTAATATTATTTGTATCCCAGTTAGAATACGTTTGTAATGGTAATAATGCAGACAGTATGAGGTTACTTACTGAGTAGGGGTTCTTCTGGCGGTGGGGTGACTGGTGGAGGACCGGCCGTGGGAGGAGGAGGTCCAGCTGCAAAAAGGACACATGATATAAGGACAGTATTAGTGTGCCCAAACCTAATAAAACCTTATGAAATCCATGTCGTTAGAGAGCCGAGAGCTACCGCGAATCTCTAAAGTTACAAGCGCATTTTCATTGAACCTTAAATAGCACAACATTCCAAGAATTTCAAGAAACTGATGCATGAAGCATCGCGTTATGTCGGTTTGTTACTTAACGCCACTCATTTTGCGTTAAGTAGTAAACCAACAAAACGCACAATGCATCCTTAACGCAACAACATGAATAACTGCACTGCTCGTTAAAGTTTATGAAACCCCTTTCATTCAACCAGACTTGCTTGGGCTATGGTTATTGTAATATTTAGGTTCATTCATTTTATTTTGTTTTATTTTGAGGTCATTCATTGAACAAATATTCAATCTGGCACGACTTACATCCGCACGATCCAGCTGAGATTTGTACATCATCCAGAGCGATGTCTGATCTGTAACTCGCCCCACGCGTTGCTGTGTACACGATCTGCAGACAAGGCACCAGAAACACGAGATTAATGTTATTTACGGTACAATTCCATTGCCTTTGGGTATTTTTGGGGTTCAGCACAATTAGAAGTTTCTGATATTATTACAAATCTAATTAGCCTAATTTAGCAAGCTGAATAAAGGAAAATCTGTAATAGTTTGTTCGTGCAGCATTAATTTTGTGTCCGCGTAGGTCTTACATAACATTCTTAGCCCTATCACAGAGTATTAAAATTCCGTCTCTTGCGCACTCCCTTAGTCAATTACTGAGAACAGGCAATGCCAGTGGAGTGCCAGTGGCTACGAACTTCATTTTAGGAATGATTTAAGGTCATAAGTTGTTACTATTCCAATCTTATTTAGGTTCTACAGCTGTTTAAGTGAGCTTTATCTTTTTGAACATGGCACAGTAGACCTTCTGTTGGACGACCAGGCAATTTTGGGAAGTAAAGTCAATAGGGTAGTGTTCTTGCAGAGGAGGACTGTTTTCAGTGTAATTTAATTGATTGCATTTCAAATCTAATGGTCGCGCAAAGAGATGGTGGTCGTACAAAAGAGGGTCCGCCCAAAGGAAATTTCACTGTAGACAATTACCCGTTCTCCAGGGATAAGTCGAATGTTTCTTTCGACTCGTATCCACTGATCACCTCTGTCGCCTGATATACTGAACACCTCCTGATTCTGGTTCTTCAGTGTTACCTAATGCAGAGAGATAGATCTGTGACTTTTGCACATTGTCAGAATTCTACATTGTTCATTTAGCAAGGCAAATAGGTCACAAGAGGCAATATAGGATGAGCTTGGAAATACAGCCTCATAAACTAACTGATGTTCATTTTGCTTGTGATTGCCATCGCAAAATATAAAACGCTAGTGATTTTGTAGGATTCAGTTTCGTATTAAATGTTCGACTTTATTGAAACTTACCCGCAAACTTCCCATGTCCAAACCATACATGTGATACCTGAACCGCAAACACGCGTTTCCATTGTAGTTTAATGCTGGAGTTTCAATTCTAAAAGACCGGAAAGTTGTACATAAATTTAAGACGATGGTTGTGTAGCGTTTGTTTGCTTTCGAAGCATGTACACGTTCTGGTATAAGTCTTACGGAAGTTGTAAGCCAACGTACATTTCAATATATGCTCCAAATAGTTATCCGCTCAGATTTGTCGGACTTCAGGACGTGGAAATCGTATCATTTAAGAAACGAAGAGAACAAAGGAGAGAACGAAAGAATTTCAGGCTGTGCTTTTGATGCGCTATTATTAAACTTCTGATACGAATTCTGTGTACTCTTTCCGAAGGGTATACAAGCATGTAAGCGATGAAAGCATACAGATTCTACACATCTGATAAGGTTCTTGCCATGGCGCTTCGTTTAAAGAAAGTGATCGTGCTTGGTCAAACATGCACTACTGCTGAATTACTCAGACGATACGTTTATTTGTTGCGAAGAGTTAATAGTTAGATGTTAGTTACCACCGCCCTTACAGCATAGAAGTTGATGATATACACGTATGTACAATTTGAATTTACAATGAGACTTGGAGATAACGACAATGACTGTTAGATTGTTCATTTACAGCGCAGGCTATCTGTTCAAGGAAAGGGGGCAAATTTCTGATTAAAACTCTGTGTTAGTTTGCAGATATTTGTTTTAATGGTGTTTGAGTCGTATCAACACAGGATATGTTACTGATTTTAGCAGCAAACAAATTGCCACTGCAATACATAACAACGATTTTTACAAGATGTTGAAGTGATGTTACTTACATAGCCCTATCATTAGGCACTCTGGGGGTGGACCCTTCTGCATATATGTAAAAATTTAGATCTGCAGCTGCAGTGGGACCTGTATTTGCCTGCAAGGTGAGCCAGACGTGAAGGGAGAGACATTTAAAGGTAATGATACAATGTGTAAAACAACAGTGGTAGAAACACATGGAATTATTTACAAACGCCTCAGAGATGTGAAATGTGATGATACAATGATGATGATGATTCCCTGATCACAAATTCCTGAGAAGTGAAAAGTGATTGGTATGAACGAAGAACTGTCATTCACCATTGGCGCATGTAGGGAACTTGGAAGGCTCCTTTCCCCCCTCTTCACGACCAGAATTTTCGTCATTTTCATGCGGTTTTCGCTGAATTTTGGGCGAAAATAGAGTTCCCCCTCCCCATGAGGGCTGGGCGCCCTCCCCCTACAGGAAATCCCGGATCCGCCCAGGTTCATTGTCAAATTTTCACGACCAAATCACAGCATGATTTTTTTGTTAAACTGAACGACAAATCCTTGGCTGAAGTAATGTGAAGTATTTCAGATAATACGTCTTAAATGTAGTAATTTACAGGTAGAATTGTGCTTATTTTTAAGTGTTAACTCCTCACGCGTTATGGCTTTATGGGTTTGGTCGGCAACATAGTCTTAAGTTTGGTGGAAGAATAAGGCAAGTGCAGCCGTGTTTAACGTGGTTTATTCTGTGGTGACTTTTTGTTGTATTTTACTGGTAGGTAAGGTTTCTGCAGGTGGGAGCTCCCTGCAAGCTTTACCGCTCCTCCGGGGGTGTTGAGCAAGTCTGTTTCCAGATCCGTGTGTATCGTGTGATTAGGTGGTTAGAGTTATCTAAGTAACGTCAGCGTCTATGGTTATAAGGATTGTTTGATATCAACACACCTTGTTCAGGTGTTTGCGATATTGTCACCTAATGTTAAAAATGTTAAATACTACGGTTGTGGTTTGCCCGTGGTTAATATTTCATTTGAACTGGGGGTTTTTTTGGAGTTCAAAAGTAATTAAATGTAACCATGGATACTGGACCAGCATTCCAAAAGTAAAGACCTTGTAGTATGTAGGTATTCCCTCTGGAATCGAATACCATCCTAAATATTAGTAGAAGCTATCACCCGAATTAAACCTAAAACCAATGCATTATTAATATGACGATCCGTTTTAGATCCACAAGCACTCCCATTCCTTTGGCGAGTAACTTACACTGCCAGATGGTTGGGAAGTTGAGGTGTCGAAGATTCTGCGAAAATGTAGTATTGTCCTGTAGCTGCCTGATTGGGGCCTGTATTTGCCTAAGATATTTGTGAAAAAAATGGACATAATTATTCCAGGTATAAAGTGTGGTAAAACATGCATCTTGGTGACAACAGGCCAGCAACAACATTTATTGAGTATATACAATTGAGGTGTAAACAGCAATGATGTCATTCTAAGTTACAAGTCAAAAGTAGATTCTTGGACATCATTTCTGTTTGATTGACTTGTGGGTGACCTTGACTTTTGAACTTACGCTGCCCTGTCGCCGGGGTCTCTTGGAGTAGAGCCCTCTGCATAGAGATACCAGAGGCCTACTACAGCCCCTCTGGGACCCGTGTTTGCCTAAAATATAGTTGGTTTCGATAAAACTAGGCTACCCTGGTCTATCTAAAAGTTAACAAAGACGTCAGTAATTGCAAAGAAAATAAAAGATCATGAAATTACTATTAAAAGTTAAAAAGCTTCCCACAGCAATTGAATTGAATTCAGCGCGAAATTCAATTGTTGCGGGGCACTTAACTTTTAATGATAATTTCATGATGTGGAGCTGTAAGTATCTGCGTATTGTAACACGAAGTTCTACATATCTACGGTTTAGGTTTTATTTATCTTACTGTAAATTACCTTTTATTGTATGTCAAAACACATAGACATGTTTGCAAGTACTTACTGTGTCAGTCTGTCCAGCTTGTCTCGTCCAATCGAAGTTGTCGTTTGTAGACTGAATCATGCCACAAATTTCATTCGTTTCAAATGAACAGATCCATGGCAAGTCTAAATATAATGTTTATAATAAAAGTATTAAAACCGACGAAAGACGAAATCGATTGTTAAATATGTAAAGTTCTAAAGTAATCAGATCTTTACAAGTTTTTAATGCTGCTTTTGTGTTTCGTACCGGTGTTCACTGATTGCACCATTGCAAGCCAAATTCAATTGTCAATTTCAGAACTGACCGTGTATGAAGCGGCCAAAACGTTTTCAAGCTTATTTTCTGAACTGAAAACGGAAAAACGAGGATTCGATCACCCATTTCACCATTTTCCCATTTTTTGCATAACTTCTTAATGATGGAAAATGGAAATTACATAACTCATTTCATTGTTTTTCAGTTTACATCAATTCTATGGAATTAAAAATGATGAATCAAGTCTTGGTTTTCCAGTTTTGTATGAGTATTTATTCTTTTCAAGACATGAAATGTATCAATAAAACTTGAAAACATAAAACTGAAAAAACTTTGAAATTTGTGATCAAATCTCTGATTTCCATTTTGTGTCATTTCAGAGTTAGAGAAATGGAAAAACGAGGAAATGGGGGTCGATTCTTCATTTTTTGGTTTAAAAATTATAACTTGAAAACGTTTTTGGCCACTTCATACACTGACTCAGAACGATCAAATGCAACGTTCTATTTTAGTGATTTTGTGATTTTTAACAACAATTTTACACGAAATTCGTATGTTTCCAAATTATGCGCAATATCTCCTTGTAAAGATATGATTTGAAGTAATGGATAAAAATAAAAGCAAAGGTACGTGAAGATATGTTTATGTATCTTTGGTAAAGGTAATAAATGGTCTACTTTTCAAGGTAAGACTAAATTAAAATGTAAGTATTATATTACATGGTACATTAAACTATTAAATTTACAGGTAACTAAATTGTAAGCATATATGTATATTCCCTAATATTGTATATCTGCTCTTATTTACAAGAAATGTATGTTACAAATTTGCTATTCCATTACTGTTACCTACTACACGTGCAAAAATTAAATGAGCTACCAGATTGCGAGAAAAATACGACGAGTAATGAAAGATAATTTGTTTTTCCATGCCAGAGTCCCAAAAGCGTGAGACTCACGCTGAATGCGTGAGAGTTGGCATCTCTGTAATCCGCACACAATCTGCGTTTAATGAGTCCGTTTCTCATTAGAAATTAGGAGGAGTGTGGAATTTGAACATTTGAATGACGTAGCCAGAGGCTTCAGATAATTTGAGATTTTTTTAAATCAGCTAAATTAATGGAATATACAATATCTGGCAGATTAGGGAAGCGAAATTCATTTAAAGAATGCTCATCATCGAAAATTTGATCATGGAAAACTTTAAATATCCTCCGTAGTTAGAAGAATCCTTTCAGATAATAAGTGTTAGGTGTTCATTAGACTTTTCTCAAATCATCAGAATATCAACAATGCAGTAGAATCTGTCGTCTTGCTGCATGTTTTTGAGTCGTATAAAATAAAGAGTTCACTGTAAAATTATACTTAATGTGATCAAATAAAGAATATTCCCAGCCATTAATTTTGGTTTTCATTATTGCTTATTTTGTTCGAAATTGAACGTGAAATAAAAGTTTGAATTTTACTGGTCTACTGGTCCACTGACTGACGTTTGAATAATTATGATGAGAATATCACAAGAGCTCACTTACTGTTGAAGGTGCATATTCATATGGATCATCTATTTCTGTATCTAAGGAGGTGGAGAAAAAGGGAGAGACTTCACCCATATAATAGGTAGGGACTTCTTCTGTCTCATTCTGAAAGTAAAACCAAGGGTTTTGAAAAGCATAGCCTAAATGTGGTGCGATCATTTATCCCCTGGATCCACAACTGAAGACAATACATCATCTGGTAAAAATAGGTCCAGGGGTTAAAATTCTCACAGAACTGTCAAATAAAATATAGATCACATTAACATATTTTTTCTTGCGCTTCCAGTTCGGATGTGAGTACACATGTGTGCAAAATATAATCGCGTCATAATGAGCAACCTTGTACTGAGTATGGGCATGACAGAGAGCAATAAAGGTTTTTCGAATTCATTTGCCTAAATAATTTTACACTATTCTTTGCCATAAATAGCTAATATTTATGTCTAAAAAGAGGACTACTTTTAGGTCAATTACAAAAAAAATTAACTAAAAAATTTTCAGTTACCAATTTTAGTTTGTTTACTAGAATTGGTATAAATTCGCCTATTTAGACAAATTTGCATATTTTTGAAATTAAAATAAAATTAATTTCACAAAATAGGTTCAAATGGACTTGAGCTTATTTGGCATTTTTAGAAAACTAAGACAATTTAAGTCACAATATCACCTGAAGTGTCTAAGATCAAATCTCAAATATGTGATCCATGAAAAAGCACAAATATGGCTGGAAATATCGGTGAACTGTGTTCGAAGAAAATAAAAACAAATATAGCTGCCAATTTGAGAATAAAGGTCACAGCAACATTATATTTGCTAGGCTTTGAGAGGGACAGAGACGCTCATGTGTGTGAGATGTGAAGTTTCTATGATCAATCACACTTGACAGGGTAAGTGTGGACAGTTAACAATGATGATGACAACGATGACTGACAAGGGACAATTCACGATTCTAAAGGTTCAATGGCATTTCTGCCAAATGATCCAAAACCGACCTTACCACTAATTTTTCATCGGCTGGTTCCGGTGGCATTACAGGTCGTCTAATGTTTCTGAAGAAAACAAAATGCTCAATAACTAGAGGCACAAAATACTTCAAAGATCATCATCATCATCATCATCATCATTATACTAACAATTTTAAGGACCGAAAACTGTCACGTTCCTGACAGGGGAGGGGGGTCCATCCCCAACACCTCATCCCCAACACCTCATCCTCACCTGGGGGGGGGGGTTGTACCAACACTTT
>JBCAUI010521233.1:0-11882 GCA_038406195.1 Haplosyllis anthogorgicola | reverse complement strand
AAATTATTCAGCCAGAACCATTTTGGCTAAGGAATTTGATCTCCTCTGGCTGAAAGAAATACAGTTTGTGTCAATTTGAGGCTTTCTGAGTAAAAATAGAATGATCCGGAATCACATCAATATCCTAATGTTATTCCAATACAAATATTAAAGTCAAACCATTACTATCTATTTTAAAGGGAAAAGCCACTTCGCGACACGCATATTTGTAGAGTTTTACTGATTTTACAATAAAAAGCATGAATGAAAAGCAAGGCACACGTGTTTCTTTTTAGTTTTCAATTATTTTTAATGCATAAAAAAATTGGGTAACAGAGACTGAGACTGAGACTGAAGGTATTTACACACTCTTTAACTTTGCGATTAGTGCCAGAAATTAATTCCAGATAAAATTAATCAGAGGTACAATATGCAATTTAAATATGTAGTGGTATTTACGTATGCGCATAAGTGTTAACTTCAAAAATTGTGACTTCACCAATTTGTAGTGAGCCTTGTAATTTGTTGGTAGACAGTAGACACCTTAATTTAACTAGTCGCACAGTAATTTTTTCATCTAGGCCCTGAATTAGTTTGTTGTTTAATAAAATATATGTGTTTGAAGTGTTTTTGATGTCAAGGTCTTTTTATTTATGTGTCCGAGAAAGATAGTGCCACATTTCACAGAACTCCAAATAAGTGTCACATTTCACAGAACTCCAAAAAAGTGACCGAAAAGTGTGACTGCCACCAAAAGAATAATGCCTTTCAATCGGAGGTTCACTATTCCTTAACAAACACAAGAATGCCTTTCTGTCGAAGGCCGAACTGCCCGCGCGGCAAATTGTCATTAAACGCCACAACAATTAAAACATCAAAGAAATTGTAAGAAAATACAAATTTGACCTTAAATGACTTTGACCTTGTTTTGATCTTTACCTTGTCTCTGACCTTGACCTCATTTACATTTCATAAACTTTATAAAATATGATATTGGCAGATAACTGCAAAAATGATAAATTCTTTATTGCTGTGACCTTGAACTTGACCCAATGACATTGGTACTTGACCTAGATAGATATGTACCTCCATGCCAAAAATGAAGTTTCTAGGTCAAGCAGCTCAAAAGTTTAGCCTGGACAGACAGACACGACTGAAAATGCGCAGGCGGTAAAGAATGACTCGTAATAGAAGTGAAACCAGGGTGGACTACAAATACCGTATTTGTCGTGTTTATTGCGCATGCGATATTTATGCTGAATCCCTTTTTTCAGCTGATCTACGCAATTTTTCACTCGGTGTATCGAACCCATGACCATTACATGTCTTTGTTCTGCAACACAAGTGCTCAGCATTGTCATGTTGTTCCTGATGCCTTAAATGACTGACTTCCATACATCCTATGCACCCTTAAGGCCTCCCTTTTTAAGTACAAATGCACATTAGTGGCACATAACATTTTCCAAAAACTGTTCATAGTTAGTTGTACGACGCAACCCCGGCCCCCGAAAAATTAACATAAATACGACAAATACGGTATCCATAGTTTATCTTTAAATAACCTTGATTATTGGTCGCAAATGTCATGACGAAAGATCTGGAGCTAATGGTCAAAAATGACATATTCTTGTTGCTTGGACCTTAACCTTTGACGTAATGGCCTTGATATGGACTTTACCCAAATATCATGAGTGCCCCAAAAATTAAATTTTCGGGTGAAATTATTCAAATTTTACAGACCGAACAGACAGACATGAACACAAACATTTCTTTCCCGTGATTACGGACAATAACAACAAATATAAATTAGCCCATATTCGCCTGTCATGAAAACATCTTGACATTGAACTTCTCGAACTACATGTACACGGATAAGAGGAAGGATGTAAATCTGCACTTTTTGTGGAAGAATTTGTCAACTGGCAACCATTCATTGTGCTTACTGTGAGAGGTCCATTGGCAAACTGGAAAAAAAAATTATTAATTAAAAAAAGAAATGCAGACGTAGTGGTCATCAAAAAATTGCCAGGGGCGCCGCCAGATCTAAAACTACTGGCTAATTTTACTCTAAAACACCCATAATTTTTTTTAAAACAAAAATTATTTTGTGTCTTGTACGCCAGTGCGTCCCACTACTTTCACGCTTAATTCCGCATCAGATTTATCCAATTATCTGGAGACGAGTTTATTTCTTTTTTAGTTTTTACATACAGTCGAACCTGTCTTAAGCGCCACTAAACTTTACCCTTCCAAAAGTCGTAAAATGCAGCCCAAGACAGGGTCTTTTAAACTAGTTTAACAATTTTTATGCAATGAATAATTGTCGTGATAGGCAGGGCGTCGTCAAGACAGGTTCTACTGTACAATTGTCTTCGGATAATTCAATACATTTGAGGCAGAACTTTCGATCGAATTAAACAGGATGTTGAATTATCAGAGTAAAATAACATAATGGTCAATGTGGGTGAAGCGAGTATTTTAACCGAACTATCAGGGGCATCGATTTATCCGAGGACAGGTGTACTTTACAGGTACATATACCAAAGTTAAAATTAAAACCAAGAAACAACTTTAGCGTAACACTTTTTATTTTCTATGTGTTATTATGTATGCCCGTGAAAAGCAAGATTGTCGGAAATGTAGATGATAATGCAAAATCTTAAGAAAATATTCACTAAACTAACTACACTTAGCAAAGGTACAATGCACATATAACATTTTTGGTACATAACATTTTTGGTACAAATAACATTTTTGGTACACACTCCACTAGTTTCAACTGATATATATCATATGATATGACATGTTAATTAATTGATTACTAATATAATCTCTTTTCGGTGCAAAGAGATAAAAATTTGGTATGGTTTTACGTAAAAATTTACAGAATTTTACTGTAACATGTTATCATCATTTTAGCACCATGGGGTACTCACATCAGAGAAAAAGAATCTTCCGAAACCCACGTGGCGGAATATGTACCAAAAGAGACGGTTTATCACAGACAGGAAGCAGCTGCTGTTCTGCCAAAAATAAGATACATGTAGCTAAAATTGTTGTAAATTGTATAAAGAATAATTACACTGTATAACTGCAATTGGATGCTGTATAAAACTGGCTTGAGAGCAAAAGATACATTACATGTAGTCTGTTAGTATCTTTTTAGCATTATTATATATTACGAAACAAATTTGCCGATGCAAAAGCAATAAATAAATATTTTGATAAAAGAAATGAATGCGACATAATTTACAGTAAAATGTGTGACAAATTTTGTATCAATTTTAAATATCTGTAAATGTAATTTAATTCAGTAGCATATAATTACCCAAATATTTGTCTGATATGATTTGGAAAATATCATCATTCAAAATGAAACAAAAAAGTCATGGTACTATCAATGGGAACGGCCCAACTCGTACAATGGTCTAACTCGTACGATACTAATCTCAGAAATACTGTTTTATCAACCAATTTGAACCTACCATTGCACTTAGCTTTACCAATGAGTGACAATAGTATTTGTCATCTCAGGAGTTCTTATCATAAAATTAAATTCAAAATGAGTGTGATTTACTTCAACAATTTTACCTGAATGTTTTAAAGCAATTGCAGAGATGCCAACTCTTACGCGTTCAGCGTGAGTCTCACGCTTTTGGGACTTCCACATAAAAAGAACAGAAAAAATAATTTGCTATTTTATTTATCATGAAAATGTTAACTTTCATTTGAAATGTTTCATTCTAGTCTAAAACAATCATAGATCACAAATCAATGATAATTTTTGGTCTAAACTACTGTAATTAACTGAAGTAGTATGTCTCACGCATTTGCCTCACCCAAATGCGTGAGATCTCACGCATTTTAACTCTCATAGGTTGGCATTTCTGAATTGTTACAGATCTATGTAGTACAAGTTTCAAATTCATTGATTTTATATAAAAAAAAACATTTTAAAATTTAACGTAAAACATGATTATGCACAAAAGTAATGAAACAAAAAAACCTTCGTGCACTTAACGAAAATTGTTATCGTACTTCAAAGCCATAAAAACTGAAAAAATTGTAGATTAGTAATCTGATACATTATTAATCAGATCCATTTGCCTTTACATGCACATAAATTTCATTCCAGTTCTTTAGATGGATATGTAACGTTGCTGTTTGCTACTGTCCTGGCAGGTTCAATAAACAATTCAATGTTGCAAAAGTGATTTAATTTCAGATTAGAACAGTGGGGGGGGAGGGGGGGGTTTCCGAATCTGTACATGTGTAACAGTTATTTTTAACTTGTGCCTGTATTTACAGCATGAATTTATTAACCTGTGCATGTATTTACATAAATGTATTTAAATAAATTTACTTCGAGATTACTATTTTCCTAAACTTAAAATTGGTAAATTTTAAAGCCCATTTTTCCTCCAAAGTTGAAGATTTTCCTAATTTATTGTTTCATAATCATGTAATCATTCAAATCTGAGTATTATTCACGACACATTTGCACAAAAGCTCAGAATCCCTATATTGTTGCGAACCCTTTGGCTTTGTAAGCGTGTCCCTTTCTATTTACCAGACAACAATAAACCTCACAATTTAATATTTTTTCTGTTGGAATTTCGTTTCACGTTATTACGCATTTTCTTCGGCAGCAGCCATGTCGAACTCCATCTCGAGTGCTTTTGATGGGTTTAGTTGTTGGTATTCTTCCTCTTCTTCCACGTCCTCCATACTGGAGCTACTAGAATCCATCAACTATAATGAAAAAGTTGAAGAATTCCTCACATACACTCTTGACTCTTTAAATTAACTAAAACTGTAGTTGGAAAGTATCACGTCATGTAGAAGTTAAGTTTCACTGCAGCTGCTGCCTGAACAACCAACTGTGTGATGGTATAAATCGGAAGTTGTTGCCTTTGGATACGAATGTGAAGTCGAAAAGGCAGAAATTGTCAGTTGCACAATACCTCTATTTAAAATTATGCATTTCCTTTCCGGAGTTGAACACTTTCGCCATATTGTCGAAAAATACAGTACAACCTGTTTTGAGCAGCACTCTAGTTTGCTAGGAGTAAATTGTCGTAAAAGGCAGGTGTGCCGCACAACACAGATAAATAAGCATGAATATTAAGGATTTATTTCACAATATGCTGCAATAAAAGGCAGGTATGCCGTACAACACAGATAAATAAGCATGAATATTAAGGATTTATTTCACAATATGCTGCAATAAAAGGCAGGTGTGCCGTACAAAAAGGTGCCGCTCAAAACAGGTTTTACTGAACATCATTTTTTAAATTTTATTTTGTTGTTGTTGTTTGCTTTTTGTTTTTACATCACCACTCCGATACATGTACCTACCTTTTTAACGAGCGCACTGTTGGGTGTGTACAGCATGTCGTGTTTCTGCTCGGCCGGGATGTCCTCCAGGCGGCTGACGACCGTGTCGTGGTCCTGTAGGCTCTGCGGGAGGTTAGCCATGCTGCGCCGGGTAGATCTCCGGACAGGCGTGACCCTACTACCCGGGGTGCTTCTACCGCCACACTCGCTTCTTATCCTGTGGATTTTAAAAAAAAGTTACATGTATGTCAAGTAATATAAGGCGCTTATATTCAATTGTTTTGATTACATTTGCCTAATAGTCAAATCATGGATGGTCGCAATGAACCACACTGCATCTTGATGTGTGTGATGGTGTACTTAAGGGAACGGCCCAACTCGTACAATGTTCCAACCCGTACAAACCCAACTCGTGCAAAAAGCAAAGTCAACTGCTTGTGGTATATCATTGGCGTATTTAGGGGGGCGCAGGAGGTGCCCCCCCCCTCCCCCACGGCCAAAATTTTCTTAATTTTCATACAGTTTTTCCTAATTTTTGGGCGAAAATAGGTGAAAATTGGGTTGGCGCCCCCGCTACGGGCCGCCCCCCCCCGTACGGGAAATCCTGGATCCGCCAATGTATATTGAAGACTTTTACTCATAAATTTAAATTCATCACATCTGAGATAGTCCAGTATTTACTACAGTATTTATTACCAATAATGTAAATAATCTTTATGAGATTACAAATAACTTTGACTAAATAATGTAAAGTAGGGTATATTCATGGGTAGGTAAATACATCTTGCTCTTATATTTGTTGCAAGTTTTCCAAAATTGATGTTTTGTGGCAGAAGTCAGTCCAGAAATTGTGTACCTGTGGTACAAGTGATATTATGAGGTAAATCAGTTTCCTCAGTTTATAATCATTTTAAGGTTTATAGTACGGTGCAAAATGCATTGCATGGGTTGGACCATTGTATGAGTTGGGCCGGAGCCGTACAACACATCCATCAGTGACGGGTACTAAATTTTCCGTTGAAAAAAATTACACAAATTGGCCAAAACTGCACTAAAATTAGAAGAAAAAAATCACAGCTTGCATAACTTAATGGTGACTGCGCATCTGGCTTAATATGAGAACTCTAGTACTCGATCTCCAAAGCCAGAAACAGAACGACTTTTCTTCATTTCATTTTACTATGCAAAGTTTTACTCAAAAGGTCACGCGTGGGGGTTCTTTTTACTTGCTTTTTATTTAACATTCTGATGAAAAGTACGAGAATGTAATGCCGAAATATCAATGCTTTATTTCTTTCAAATAGGCCTACTCGATGTTATTTTCCAAATTTGATAATTTTAAACTTCTTTGATCCTCATGCATCAGCAATGAGGGTCTATGTATCGGACGAAATGTACATTTGTGTTCTGGGCCGCCATTTCAAAAAGTTGACCAGGACCCATTTTCAGCAGATTTGGACTCAGTGTCAAAAGTTAAGAAAAAGAGGGTCAGTGCTCTATCAGGACACCTCGTTAAATTTAGATCCGTTACGTTCACTTCATCTTGATTAACTCCCAATCCTCTGCGTGTTAGTAACACACCATAATTATCATTGCAATTGTTGCTTTAATTCAACGTGCGTGTCTACACGTACATGACAAGCAATCTACAAAACAAACGGTAGACAAAACACAATAATTAAATTTGCGTGAAGAAGAAGAATGAGCTGCGGTAGATAAAATCTCCATCCCAACAGATAAATTGCTGCAGCAGCTGAAAAGCTTTCCGCTTGAAACCCGATTCATAAAGAGACGCAGCTCCATGTGCTGCTGCAGCTGCCATTACCTGTCAATCAATTACAGTCCAGGGCGCCACTCTTAAATTTAAATGTCCTTATAAGGTAAATGGGACTAGTAGCTACGATTGCCAAGTACATGTATCTGCGATCAATTCTTTGGTAATTCTGTTTCTATTCAATTGTCGAGACTATTTTCAATTAGATTCCATTATTTCTCTTTTTCGCATTTAAATTTGAAGATAATCTATGTTCTGTAAAAGAAATACAGCATAAAAATATCAGTGATATCCATTGAGCAGTATGTTGACGACTGTGTACAATTTTTATCACATAATTAAAATTACTCCTTCGATATGTAAATAGCCAACAATTACGTTGCCGATTTATTTCTATTTCTATTTGTTTTCCATTGTCTTCCACACATTTGGTTACCATAATAAGCAACTTTTTCAAGTTCCTTTGAGAGACAACTTCTGCATGTCCTACACTGACTGTAATGTGCATATAGATTCAAGAGTTGCATTTCACTTTTGGCTTATTGTCACGGCAAGTTTTCATCATTTTTATGCCATATTACACATCACAACCAAAATGCAAACAACATAAAATGTATCATCATGTGTGTGACCATGGCAACCAATACAAAAAGCGAAGAAAAATAAACAATTCTTATGTGTGCGGAGTCAAGAGGTCTTTATTTGCCATTGTCAGGTAAGAAGATTAAAGGAATCTGGCGGCGAATGTAACAACGGATGGAGAAGCTGATGTGGCACCTGTCTGTACATGGTGAAACTGTGCATCAATAAGAGTGGAATATTCCAGCAATACGCAACTACAAAGAGATGTTCCCATAAGAAATGTCTGGCTAACGTTAGCACAGCAACGAACATTGGATTCTTATCATCATTAGATCCCACGCGTTTATGAATTAAACAATACAAACTGGATACCACATCAAACAAAGGTAATTTCCTAATATATCAATAGACCAAGATCAAAGCTACATGTTTTATTTGTGCAATTTTGACGAAAATTAAGAACGTTACCTACAACGTTTCGTTGTAAAGGCCAACAATATACTAAAACACGGCAGTCAGTGTAAAACCAAACGTTACCTTACAAAACGCCAGATTCCAAGTCAGCAACAAACGTTTCGTGTCAATTTGACGTTGACGAAGTTTTTTAGTGACATGTTTTCCATATTAGATCTGAAACACCTGATGGTTTTTCTACGCTTCTTGGAAACCTTTCATGGAAATTTTAAGTGACTAAAATCTCCGGTGAACCATAATTAAAAATTAAATTTATAAAGAAAACTTGGATATCACGTTCCCAACTGATATGGAAATTTTGTTTACACATATTTGAATATGTAACGATATAATATCAATGTTTGGCTTAAATAAACTTTTTTACGTAGATGTGAATGAGATAATTGAATCAACAATAAAAACATATGTCACCAACTATGTACAGCAATATATAAATTAATTCGTATTGAATTTTTCCATTCAGTTACTAAAACTGGCGAGGTAGAGCGTACACTAGAGTTAGCAGCTAGAATGCTCATCAGTATGGGACGAATAACCAGCAACGACCGTACCTTCTGAAACCATAGCAACGAATCTGTCGTCTTTGTAACGAAGCAAACTGAATGCAAACGTTTGTGGGATATATAATTTAATAACTAGTAGGATATCTAGGAGATTATGGGCAATACTGTTTGTGAATTCAATCGCGTCTTTGACGCCATGTGCGACGCCCTGTGTTGTTGTCGTGGCAACGGTGGCAACAAAAGACATGGCAACCACAGCAAAATCCTGCAGGTGTGTTGTCCCTGCTTCACGAGGAAGCAACGTGGCGGAGGAAGTAACCAAAGGGGAGATGGTTTCCATGACAATTATGGTGACGTCCACTGCGCCTACAACGACGACTACACAATAGATACGGTGTGTATCCAAGGACAATCCATGATACTACCTCCCAACGAAAGTACTATAGAACCATTTATCGCGGACCTAGGAGGAAGCATGGGAGAGGCGGATCTAAGGGAAAATATTCGTGGAAGTTTGGGAGGCAATGTGATCTACAAGCAGCCCCTAAATGTGGGCCTCCTGCAATACCATCAGGGCCAGGAACGTTCAGAACCTTACAATGACATCAGATAACGTTTTACACATGTTACAAGCAAGATGTAAAGCATTTCTGTGCAAGAAAATTTCCAGTGAAAATTAGCTCTAGTCTATTTGCTGCCTTGCAAACGCAATAGCAGACGCTAGGCAGTGTTTAGTCAGACGTTTTTAATTGTTGAAAAAAAAAAGACGACAGTTGTTGATTTTAAAATTACCTCAATGTCTTCTGGTCCGAATTTTTTGACAGGACTACAGAAAATTGGTATTAATTTTTCTCAAATTTGCCTATAATTTTGATTTTTTTTGTTTTTCAATTTTTTATAATGGCTACACAGTCTGAGTACAGACGTAATCAAACATTTAAAAATGTCTGGTCTCACAAAGGAGGTGGACTTTAAAAACATGTAAAGTTAGATTCAGTACGGTTTGGGATTTGCAATTCTGTGTTATTTTGTGTCAGATGAATTTAGGAATAGATCTACGTATTTTTATAAAATACTGAATTGAAAGCAAATGGGGTTTTTGTCCCCACTTCTATGTGGTCAAATTCATTCCTTCCATTTCTAGTCAAACGTCATTAAATTTTATATTATGTGAAGCAAGTTTTACCAACCATGAAATAACCAAAGAACTAAGCTTTAAGTTGTCACTATACCGCACCTACCTGAATTGGGCAACCATCTATATTTGAGGCACCCACCCTTTTTTAACTCGTTGAATTCAGTTTGTTTTGTTTAGTTTCGTTTTTTGGGGTTTTTTTGGGGGGAGGGGGATTCCTGGTAAAGCCCTATAATTATTAGGTCGACTTCCTAAAATGGTTAATCCCGAAATACAAAAAAATTTCGACAAATTTCCCTTTTAACCGCAATTAATTTTTGTTGTTTGATTTTTAAAGAAGCGCCCCGTGAAAATTTTGTTTCGGTATGCCTCAATTCAGGTAAATACGGTTCTCATATTAAAACGTTTCTCCAAATGAACAATAACGAACCGGGCTTTTTCCTGTGATGGGCATTCTAACTGACAATTTGAAGGCAATTTTTCAGCCTTCAAATGTGGTCAAATGTTATTAAATGTACTTAATTACGTTTGTGCAAAACCTTTAATCATCGCAATAGTTATTCTGTCAAAGTAGAGGACATATCATTTCATTCAGTGAATTATCAGTTGTTAAAAGGATCTGTTCATATGGAACATGTCATCTAAAGATTGATAACTACTGACACCCTTTTGTGAATGAATGAATTATTTTATATTATTGAAAGTTCAGACATATTATTTGGACATTAATATAAAGTACTCAAAGATGACAGTAGCTTTTGCGTTTCACTAACATACTGAATTTCAAAATTCTCCAAATCAGAAGTTAAAACATCATAGAATTGACCCTGTAAATATCAATAGGAAAATGTCACTGCGAATGAAAATTGTTGATATCACTGCGAATAAAACCATTAAAAATTGTCGACCTTTAAAAAAGTTCATAACAGCTATTTTAATGGCACTGTGTGCAATATGTGACATGCCACAAATCAGTATCGCTCGATTGATCACTACTGTATGTGCAATCAGATAATACTCATCATATACATCTATTTGCATTTTGCACAAAGTAATAACTTTACTCTTAGCATGTATATTCCACTACACATGGATCAATAACAGAGAACCAGGCAGGATTGATTCACGATAAACTTATATTCATAAGGTAAAATTCACATGACAAATGCTGGCTTCCGTTTACCACTAAGTTACATGTACATTAGGCTTTTTTTTTAAATTTAATTCCTTGGATTACAATTCCTGCAGTACTTAAAAATCATCGGTATTTCCAAAAAAAAAAAAAAATTTATTACAACTGAAACACGTTGTGAGTGGTAAAATACCTGATTTGTCAATCGGGAAAATTATGTTCACATCAATGTACAGTTTGGCTATTTAGGGGCCGAGTACAATTTTTCCCCGATCACCGCACTTTGAAAATCCGGGCCGTGCAATGTAATCCAAATGATTAAACAAGAAGGCCTAATAAAGTAGGTTTTACAGCACAGTGGCGAGTGGCGAGCAGATGGTGCCTGGTGTAGAGGCGCATACTGGGCTATGTTATTGCGTGTACAGTACTCGATCTAAAGAGATCGTCCCTGGAGTGATAGATCCACCAGTTGCATTGTATCCTTTTTACGGCGACCAACCTTATTCTCAATCTCTGGGTGATCGCTATTAAAGTTGGTCTTATGAATTAGGTGGTCGCTTCTCTAATATGGCAGGTTACAGGTTTGTTTGTTTTTTAATTCAAGCAATGTTATCTTGCTGATAGTTATAGATTGGGGGGCTTGCAGCAAGTAGGGGTGCGCATATAATTTGAGAAATTCTGCATCTGTACCTAAGTGCGGTACACCAGAACCTGCCTTTACGACACCTCGTTTGAGCGACACTCTTACAAGACACTCTTTGGATGAAATCTACTGGTTTTAAATGCATGAATCGTAGCTCTTTTGAGCGATACCCTCTCCTACATGACATTTGGTGAAGCAAAAGTTGGGTGTCCTTCAAAAGAGGTCTTCCTGCAGTTTCCAAATAATAGATGTAATAGAACTGCACGGTAGCAATTCTAAGTCCTCAGGCTCCTGTCTGAATACAAACTCAACAACATATTACA
>JBCAUI010521222.1:0-11885 GCA_038406195.1 Haplosyllis anthogorgicola | reverse complement strand
GTACTATTTTACGCTCTAATAAATCTATTGTTTCAAACAAAAGAAAAGCAGAAGTAAAATCCCTTGGCGTTGAAAACAAGCACTAGGATCATAATTTTAGAAAGATTCCACCAGAATGCAGTCACATGACTTTTCCCGCCAAAAAGTGTCACGCGGTGTCTAATTTGGTGAAACGTCATGAAGTTTCATTCGATATACTCGATGTTGGTCAACGGCCTTTATTTTAAACGCAAGATTAATTACTTTATACGGGGTTGATACCAAGTAGATATCGTCAATCGTTTCGTCTGAATCTGAACTTTATAACGATCTATTGTGTATGAAAAACAAATCTGCAGACAAGTGTGTGTAAATGTAGAATTCATGCTAGCAAAATGTTAATAATGCTGTCTACTTAACCATGGATTTGTCTGTACTCGGTCAGCACATAAACATTGTGCTAATCTTTTAATTTAGCAATGGAGACAGAAATCCCGTAATAAAAGTGATACAAACAAATACTTACAGATTTAAGTGCGTTGCCTAATGCGTCGCTCTGTGAACCGGAGCCGGCTGGTCCGTTACCCGTCTGAGGCGGTGCTGATGAGTTGTTTGGCGGCGGCGGAGGCTGAGAGGACATCTCGCCCTGTGAACCGTTCACCGTCGGAGACGACGACTGATAACCGGGCTGTCCCGGACCTCGGAACGTGGACATGGGTGGAAGACTGGAGGCCATTAAGTCATTGTTGTGTGGGGACATTGCTTGGTAACCCTGCAAAGACAAAACAATACATAGAGATGAGCTTTATGAGAGAGCTAGCACACTGAAAATCAGTTTAGGAAGCTTCCAGCAGCAAACGACACTACAAATGTAATTTCAATACAAAAAAGGTTTAGTGGCAACTGTTGACAGTCCATCCCTACAGACTAGTGTTCAGCAATTCAACAATCCTACTGGGGTCACTGGTACCCCTGTTTCGGACTTCCGAGGGGGGATCTGTTACCTCTGGCCTGAGCAGAGATCGATCTAAGACTAAGGATCTCTGACTTGCAAAGTGAGAATGATCTTGCTGAGCCATGCTGTCCCGGTATAAAGGTACAATGGTGTACAAATCCTTCCTGCGCATTATTCTTGTTTTGCATAGTTTCGTATTCAAACAGGTAATTACCGAAAAACTGCGTAACCCACGATCCGGAAGCTGGCTTCCATGAAGATACAGCAGCCGTCAAAGTTCGCAGCAGTTTTGTTTTATGTGCGGAAGTCAGGAAATTAATTCTACAAAGAAGTGAAAGCTACGTTCGTTTCAGCCCGGAAACTTCATTAACTCGTGATGTTGTTACTGTTGTTGAAACAGATCTATTTAGTAATTGTTCGTGTCTGGTAGTTTGTAGTAAACATGTGTAAAAGCAAACGTTTCATTACAATAGTCTGATTGTACACAGAACCACCGAAACACTGAGTGAGTGACGAACGAGATGTGTTCGTAATAATCAGGTTGCAGCCGTAGTACGGTGGTTCTGGACACCTGGTCCAGCGCTAACCACGCACCTGGTCCGGCTAGTCAGGGCCACCTGGGCCGCGGTAGGGCCCTCACACTCACACGGCCGCAGATATGGCTTCATTCCACCGCTACAACTTGTTGTAAGGCTTCAGGCTCCCACCTGGATGTACAGACCTGTTAACGCTTTGCCTTGAATGCGCACCTGGGCAGTGTTTGGTACTCGCTCGGAAGCCTGGTTTCGTTCATTGAATACAGAAATCCTCGTGTTATGTTATCTACAGCCACCTGTACGCATGCAATAGTCACAACGTCCATACTGTTCTGTTACGAGATACACGGAATTTACGTTTTTATTCGCTAACCTTAAGCTGTCTGTCACCAAGTAATTTCTAAGAATTTAAGTTGAAAAACAATTCCCTCGGCACAGCATAAACCTGAATACATCATTACTTCGCTTTTGTTTTAGTTCCGCTGTGACTATTACAATTTCCTTTGTGACTAAGTTCAGCATCGTTTTCAACCATGTCCGTTTGAGACTTCAGAATGTCAAACTTTTAACGTTATTAACATTCGCATTTTTCACATTCGGTTTGATTTCAGTCATTAACTGAACTTTGTCTGGCCAACATTGTGGTCACTACGCTAATGGTTCAAAACTTATCGCTGGCGGATGCTGGGTCTTAAGTTGACGACCATTCTACTTGCTTATCTCACACCGCCACTGAACTTTATTTCATTACCTTTATTTCAGATTTCCTATTGTCTCAGGTTGTCTGCACCATCTACATGTAATATTAATGCAATTAACTGTACAATGTTACAAACAACGCCAAAACATCAAGGTGTATTTCATACATCTCCATCAAAAAGCCATATTAACTTCGTTTCAGTTGCGTCATCACGTCTTTCCTTAAATAAGCAATATTATAAAGTGGCTTGTGCTGCTAGCGCTCCATCATTAAGCACGCCGTATTAATACATACAGACTTCCGAGCAGACCCGTGGAAGGCACATTGTGATATTTTCATTAGCTTTCTGTTGAATAATTTTTCGCTGGCTTCCTTCCCTTCTTTGAATAATATCTTTTCACCCTGCACTTTGTTATTTTTCCTTTCTGTGCTCAATTTAGTAAATCCAAAGTACGCATTAAGTTAGACATTCTTTGCTTTTACCGATTTTCACATCATAAAGGGACTAAGATCACAATTCTGCACAGGTGAATGACGACACGGGCGAAGTCGGCAGAATCATAAGCACATAAAGATCTTGATCGGAATGTTAAGCAATAGTCACAGCTTCGCATATATGTATAAATTTCACATGATTTTGCGCAAGATCCGCACTTTACATTGTAAAATATCACATCATAAGGAAAATTACTTTTTGGACAACTTTAAAGGAATATTATTCCAATGTAAAATGATATTTTACACAGAAATTTATGCAATTTTCCCCTTCTTATTAAAAGAAAACATGGCGTCATTCGTCCCAACAATTCTAAGCATTTACATATGATGTCACAATAAATGACGATTCCTTCCACAGACGGCACGGTGGGCCCAACATCCTGAGGAATTCCACTCGCTTCTATATTAGGACAATCGGCGCTTTCGTCTCATGTGGATGATAAGATATGAGGTTGATCTGTTCTAATGATGCACGAGGTTTGACGGATGATACGAAACAGAACACCTCAATCAGCACAAACATAACCCTCCCGACCTCATCACTCATATTCAACCAACAATCACCATGTATGGAAATTTACCCACCGGTTGGTCATGTCAGCGATGGATTCTGTTTCTCCATTATTCATTTTGTTGAAAAACAAAACTAACTGTGCAATTTTTTTCCTAAAATTATCGCATCTGGATATTATCCATAGGACGCCTATATCAACCGTGCATCCAGTGGCTACAGCAAAATTTTTTTAAAGATTAAGATAAATAAATTGTCTGCAGTTATCCTAAGATATTTTCTTCGAAAAATTATTACTGCATGTAGACATTTGTTGTTCTCAAATGCGAAGCACGTCCTTTCGTCGACTCTTTTAAGTATTCGCCAATAAACACACGAATTCGTAAAGCTTTGATGTGGCGAATTACCCACCTAATTCATGATTTCTATTCAGAGGAGTATAAACAATCAATGCTGTAGTGCCCAAACTTTATGATTAACAAAATAATTCGCAATAAATAACCGTTGACAAAACGTAGCTTCAAAAGAACAATGCAACAAATTTTCAATTTAAGCAAATTTTCAATTTAAGCACGCTATGATTTCCATAACCATATTTCCGCATGTTCCTATCTGCATAATCATGTTTACTGTTTCTGTGAAACACGCAACTTAAAAAATTTTTTTATTCAATTTGTAAATACAAACTTACCTTACCCTTTCATTGGCCCTCGACAGCCGTAAAATTATTGCTTCTCAACCGCACAAAAAAGACAGTTTGACGTATTAAAACTCCCCTATGAAGGCTAAAAATAGGTCCAGATGGACCTGAGCTCATTTGGCATTATCATAAAATTAAGACAATATAGGTTACAATATCACATGGATACAAATGAAGTGTCTAAAATCAAATCCCAAATAAGTGACCTATGAAAAAACATAAATATGGCTGCCAAACTGCAAATACAGGAGGTATCAATATAATTTTTACAGGAAATAAGGAGGGTGTACAGATGCATAAAGCTGCCAAATATGAAGTTTGCATCATCAACTGCATGTCCAGGAGAAAGGTTCAAAGAAAAAACAAATATGGCTGCCAATTTGGGAATAATGGTCACACAAACATAATTTGTGCTAGGCTTTGAGATGGGACATAGGTGCATGTGTGTGTAAGATATGAAGTCTCTATGATCAGTAGTGTGCTCAGGACAGCTGTGCACAGATGACAACAACACCAGACGATGACAAACTATGGACATTTCATGATTCTATAGGCTCTTGGCAATTATGCCAAATGAGCCAAAAAACTTACAATTTGCAGCTAAACGCCAAAGATCAATAGGCCATAAACTTGCCAGTCCATTCAAGGTCTTTCCTAAACGTGAATATTGGCACAAAGTCATCCTAGCAACAAATTTTTAAGTCAATATTTCTTAGGTGGGGCTGTAACTTTTCCCAACGACTGTATCACGATGGTCTGTTGTGCATGTACTGTCAGTTTTGCAGAGCATTTGAATAATACCTCGTATCAGCTCCTTACACCGCGTTGCAATTCCGCTTCTTGATAAATATGTCTGAAAAGCTATCCCTACTTTTTCAAAACTAACTTCCATTTCTCACTTAAAGTCGGATACTCCATTTCAAATTTAAGCACCGAATATTCCCCGTAAGGAATCACACTTGCCACCAACTCCTCTGGCAAATAATTGCTTTATCCTCTCAAATTCATCATTTCACGATCAGCTTTCATTTTGTACACACACTAAGCATTCTCGTTCTCCGAGATCTCATAAACCCTGTGATACTCTGATCTAAGACAAAGATAAATTTTCATTATATTTCCAATATCGTTTTATGAAAATGCGACTAATAAAAGAAGCTTCACAGTCGATCAATAATGTATCACGTTTTATTGCAGAAATGTTGATTATTTTTCTGTCGCTTATTTATCTATTTTATTATTTTTACAGTTTCGTTCATTCGATATTGGCAAAAGTAAAATGGCTTCCACAGCTCAAGGTATATAAATTTCATTGTTTGTGACACTTTAGTTGCGTCAATTTAATTTTGAAGCAAACACTTTTCGCTATTATGGTTTTTTGCACATTCCCGTAATTGAATTGGTCGTTTTTCATTCAAAACGAGAAAGATTCGTTTCTAGAAGCAATGCAGTGAGTGTTTTAACGTTGGAAGAGAATAACAACTATATTTTAAAAAGTACGTAGTGACAGCAACGCCAATGACGCGTTCGGATACAACAAGTACAATACAGTGTAATTTGTTTAGAGCGAACCACCTATTGTATTTCAGTGAAACTTTTTTAAGACCAACAAGTTTTAAGACTACCTGTCATTTTCGACCAGTTATTACGAACCAAAGCCAGTTTTCATTGAGTGGAACTGCTTTTTAAGGCCACCCGTTGAATACAATTCGTCCTAAAGGGTGGCCATAAACAACAGGTTTCACTCATCAGTGCGTTGATGACAATGTGTTCGCCCGAAACAGTGTAAAATGAAGTTTGACCGAAAGGTGATCCGTCCAAGAGAAGATTCCATTGTACCAAGGCAGCAACATGCATCGCTGAAAATTAATTTCCCCGAAAACACTGCCTCCATTGGGAATCACAAAAATGACATAGTCGTAAGAGGGTTTTTGTTTAAACTCTGGGCATTCATCTCGTTTCGTATTATTAGCCGCCAGCTTTATTACCGACATAAAACATGGATACAATCCTAAATGTCTACACAATCAAATACACATACATCAAGTCAGCCTCTAAGCTAATACACTTTTCCCTTTTATGGTTTCTTGCGATACATTTACTATGTTATTGTAGACTGTGTTTTTGGTTGTCTTGGTGCTCACTGCGAGTGATTCGATCGAAACGTTTTGAAACTTTACATGGAATTAAATCTCTGACAGTGGAAACAATTACAGAACATTAGTTCAATTTTTTTAAATGTATAAGAGTTTGGTGTGTCCGCAAAATATGTTAATGGGTTAATTTTATGTAAAAATTGGCTATTTCATAAAAGTTTGAGCACAAGTTATTTAATTTCGATTTACGCGGTATGAGCCGTACTTGTCGCCATCTATACAAGACTAAGATCTCAAGCAGTTACAATAACAGAAAGCATAATACGTACCATGTGTTGTTCCCTGCCCGGAGGAGGAGGGTGCGACATGTACGGTGCTTGTGAGTACTGCGGAGCGCCACCGATCATACCCCCTGGGTACGACGACGACTGAGCGCTGGAACCGGGCATCGACCATGGGTCACTGCCGTGAGGAGGGGGAGCACCATCTGAAACGACAACACAATAAGATTCTAATAAAATTACAAACTACGACATTCATATGGCACGATAAAATATCTATCAGTCTCGTTGTGAGTTGGCGAGATATTTTTGTGAATTGTATTGATATTAATAATTGTTTTGTCATCACTGCACTTTGAAAATCCTGTAAATGAAATGTTATACAAATGTTAAAAAAGAAAAAGGTCCAATATCAATTCACAATTTAGTTTCTTAAATTAACTGTGACATTTTACTATCACAAAGTTATTTATTAAAGTAAACAGGTATAAACCTGATAAACATCCCGCCTGCGAGTGAAACAATTGTTAAATGATAATAGAAAGTAATACGTGTCTATGATTCAATTGCGTGTGGATAATATAAATATGATTACTGAACAGGACATTACATTATCCTCGCATTGCAGACATACCTAGAGGCAAGGCTATTGAAGGCAGCTAGTTGTTCATGTTCACAATATTTCACGGAAACCGTTTGTTAGTTCATCATCTTATAAAACAGTACATGTACAGAGAATGTTTATTATCATAGGTGGCACCACTGGTGTATGCTTAATTCACAAGAGGGCAACACGAGTATTTTACAAAAACACTCCACAGACTCACACACTTCAAAACTGGCAGCAGATGGCGCTACTATAACTCTTGTATATAAAGTTCCATATCGTTATCAGTCAAATGCCTTTCGTCTTCGGCATCAGGGGCACCTGTCGCCCACGGTCGTCGCGGTCTGACATCTGTCGGGCACCGCCGTGTGAAACATATCAGTATCGTGAACACGGCGCCGACACACAGCACTATGACGATCCACGCTATCACCTCGTCCGCATTGTGATGAAAGTGTTCGTTTAGGAGGTGCTCGTGGAAATGTCCGGGGTTCGGACCCACTCTTTCCGTGTACATCGCTCTCTCCCGCTCCTCAAACTCCTGCAGCGTTTCCATCGTTACTCCGTGTCCTCGAAGTGTCGTGCGACCAACTGCACCACCAGCGCCCTCCAACGGACTCCTGCTCAGTGGCGGTCCCTCGTGGAAAGGTATTCTGTAGTGGTCGCCTGCCACCTGGTGGCCGTTTCTAAACTCAACCTGCCCCAGCGCTGCTACCAAACGCTCCAAAAACAAATTGTTTTGCACCAATTACGATCTCTTCGTATGTTAAAACGCGTAATCAAAGTAATTAATTGCCTTAAAAGGTAAGACTGTCGTTAAACTTTCCGCAAAAGCAATTTCTCATTTGTTTTAGGTACGGCGCGAAGTCTCTAATTTTTCCTTGTGACATTGCGTGTCTTATAGTTCCTTCAGAAAGGGAAACTACTCCTATTGCCTTATGTAAATCCAGTAGTTCCTATTGCGTGAGTAGCAGCGCAATACTGATCAGTAATTCTATCATTCCGTGTTGCGTCCGTCAATCATACACTAGTGTAGAAAGTATTTCGACCGTGTATCACTAAATAAATTCTTTATGTCCCACTCCGTGTAACAATCAATCAATTTCACTGACACTTGGCATGTGAGTGACGATTCATCGGTTTTTGTCACTTGTATAAAAGAAAGTTCTGCGTAGTTAAGAGAAATCGACTTGAGTCTCGAGGTGTTCAAATTACGTAAGCCAGAACTAGACTTCTGAGTTGACATGTCTCAAAAGTAAAGTATCTCAAAATAAAAGTTTTGTCACCAAATTGGACCCAAATCTTATTAAAAGTATCATCCAAGAATGTACATTTAGTTGATATGTTACCGTAAGGTAAATTTAGAACATTATTAAATTGCGATATATAATCGAAAAGAATCAATGTTGCAAAAGAAGATTTTAATATGGTGCTCAGACTACAACAAAAAACTCCAGCTCAGAAGATTGCTCGGGATGATGAAGGACTTGCTTGCTCACAGTTTCATCGACCCTCTGTATTCAGTAAGCATGTGTTTAGTCGCTTCTCGGGAGGAAATAAGGAATTCACAATAAGGTCCCAGCAGCCTTACTCGGGGGCTCGGCAAAGTGAATCTGTAACCCAAGGCTGTTCACAGTCGGTTAGTTTGTATGTGGCTTGGATCCAAACGGCCAAATGAGATCTTCGTGACGACGCATATACAAATACAGCAGAGTAGTGAGCGAGGTTTTCTGCACCTTCGTGTCCACCCAGAGCAAAGTTTTCTGGTCCTCGCGAGATGTGTCGACTGTCCCCGTCGAGCCAAGGTTCCTCGTCCCTGAAGAGTTGACTACAGGCCCCGGGGCGACATTAACCACGCTCCGCTAAACCACATTAAGCGATGACTTCACTCTTCCTACAGCACAATGCAGAAGGCACCAACCATGCAGCTGCCTCCAGCACAATTAATGAAAGCAGCTTACGAAAGAAATGGTGTCATTGTATTACGTAGATACTCCAAAATCTTTGTATTATAAAATTCTGTCCGTGTAATGTTTTCTATTGAACCGGAGTATCGTAAAACTGACATTCGCTATTGTTGTTCGGGAAACAAGAATCCCAAGTCTTCTGGTGGATTTCACCGGCAGGAAAGTGAACAACGAGATCTCTAACATCCACCTCGGTAATCAAACAAATAGCATTTCCCTCTCCATCCCTCCGTCTCTAATACTCCACTTCTACTCTGGGGCTGGGACAGAGAAACGTGTTTACGTTCAATCTCTAAATGATTCCGAAGTTAAAGTGTCGTGACAGAAAAAACTCACGATATTGAGTATTGATATCCAGACAAATTTGTTTGTTAATTAAAATATCTCACGATTGATACGTAACTGCCAGGATTAAATGTTTTCAAAAATAAATGTAAATGTAAATAAATGTAATTAAATGTAAGTAAAGCACGCCTGATGCAATTTAGCATTCACTGAAGAATTTTCTTATTCCAGAAGTTTCTTGAATAACTTTTCAGACATGAAGAAGAAGAAGAAAATTTTTTTTATTTGACCGCTGGAATCCTCTACTGAAAGCTATCCTGGCACCTTCCGGATCTTTTTCTACTTTCAATATCAAGTTGTCCCAATGAATGGTGTTATTCCATGTCTGTTGAGCTCACAGAAATCGGTATCCGATGTTCCAAGGGTTATTGCTTCCGTGTCAACAAACATTCAGCCACGACAATATTTCCTATCCCTTTGCTACTCCTCACCTGGAGGCTGTCAGGTTTTGTTTTTGAAGTTTTGCCGGCGAGTTTACAGTAACGAGAGATTGGAGTAAGCGAGGCTTCCCTATTCAATGGAAAGGAAGGCAGTACAGTAAAGCGCAGTAGTTGCAGGCTTCCTCCTCACAATAGTTTGAGTAGACTGCCCGTGTCACGGAGACAGGAGACACACGACTCCAGCGACTGCGTCACAATGCCACACCAATCACTGCTACTACACAGCCCAGGTGCTTAACCAGGCCCATGTAGGGAGACGGGGAGGGAGGTAGGCACACTGAAGCTGTCACAGCTATTGAACCAGGTAAATAGGTACCTATCCCAGACAAGCTTCAAACCTCTCGGAAATTAACTTCTGTACGTAAACTTTTATTTCCATAATAGAAAGTACTTTAACTGATAATGATGCACCAATCGATTAAGTGTAAGAAGGTTATCACTGTTTCAAAATGGAGACTGAAAAAGTAAAGACCTTGTGGTCTTTTGAACAGGTAGAAAGGCTTTAGCTGTAGCGTGTTACTTAACAATACAGATGACAATCATGTCTGGCAACATCCAGATGCTACCCACAACTTCACAAATTCCACCCAGAGGCTGTTAAACAAAGCTGAGGACCAGACCGACCTAATTCCATTGGCAGGTGAATTATACATGTATAAAAAATTTAACGATGTCCTTTTTTGGTGGCAACCGTCGCAGTGTCTTGTTCTGGGGCCAGTGCACAACCATATTGGAGCCACTGGTACCCCCATAAGAGCACCAACTGATGTTGTAGTGACTTAACCTCAGCAATCTAGTTAATCCATGTAAATAAAGGTTCTTAAAAACAAGTTTGTCTGTCCCTTCTTACTTGATCAAAACAACAATGAGTTGACGACAAAGGAGAAAAGACAGGAGCTTTCATTTGCCTTTTTTATGACTGACTGATGTGACACTATTGTCGTTGCGTCCTCCGTGTGTCGGGCCTGAAATTGCGTAAAAGCACAAAAAACACTCGACGGAATGACGGTGGTAACCTGCGGCGCACCTTTTCTCCTACCGAACGTGTAAGAAGCTTCTGCCACATAAAATATCCGAAACACAATAACAAAGATATCGTGTGAAAAAAATGTAGAGAACAGCACAATCCGGCACTCAGCTTCCACCATTCCATACCGCGATGAAAAAGGTACCGATATCCATCCATGTATCAGGTGCGCTTCCCATGGATTACATTTTCGATAAGAACCAAGAAATCCGGCAAAAATGCCCATAAGCAAATCTCGGGCCTTCAGTGTAAGAGAAAACTGCTCAAATACAATTACCGGAGACTGGCAAAGAGCAAAGTAAACAGAGCACTGCTTGGGTCCACACGGCGAGTATTTCTATGGGACAAATGTATCCATTGCCTCGTCTGACCAACACAAATCAAGGCCTCAATCTCCACTTTCCATTACTACAAGGACAAACACGGTTAGAGGGAAGCAAGGGAGGGCCACATATTACACTATCTTCACTCAGATTAATCATGGCTGTATTTGGAGTAGAGATTATGTACTTTGATATCGGGCCCAACTAGGGGTGTCCTGGGATTTCGGAATGTAAGGAACATCATAACGTTAAGACGTCTTGTCCTTACGCGACCCTCATGCTAATTGTTCAGCTGTACTTCAAACGTAACTTTTCATCAATATGGCCAGCCTCCTGAACAAACATTGTGCATTTGTGTATCCATGGTCCCATACGGACAGACGAACGGACGG
This sequence comes from Haplosyllis anthogorgicola, assembly GCA_038406195.1. NCBI lineage: Eukaryota > Metazoa > Annelida > Polychaeta > Phyllodocida > Syllidae > Haplosyllis > Haplosyllis anthogorgicola. The sequence goes on along the minus strand of JBCAUI010521222.1, from coordinate 528 downwards.
ACGGACAGATCTACAGTAAGACAAGTATGTATCTTACTGAAAACGTTACTTAGTGATAACATGGACAGAAAATAACGTCTTTACGTCTTCTTTTATTGCACTTCTGAAGGAAGAACATAAATATTCAGAGATAACTTGATCGCAAGACTACTACATTGCATTTGTTATGTAAATGACAGTAAGCAGATATGAGAGAGATGCATCACCAAACGGAGAAGATATCACGTCGAGTTGTTCGTAAGACACGGAGAACAAGGGAAGGGAGATGATACAAGGGGACGAGAGATATAAGCATGGATTTTCCACAGATCACGTATCAACCCTTCAAACTCTTCATCATATTGTTACATAACTTATGTTCCCGTGAAAGATACCCAGATCAATATTTGGTTATTTATCAAAAAGTAAAGGAAACGACTTTCTTCCATATGTCCATGAGACCCGAGTTTAAATTAGGGATGTCAAAAGTTAACTGGTTAACCGGTTAACTGGTTAAAATGACCTAACCAGTTAAAAATCATTGGAACT
>JBCAUI010521211.1:0-11885 GCA_038406195.1 Haplosyllis anthogorgicola | reverse complement strand
GTAACTAGAAATAGGAAATGAAATTAGCCTAAATTAGGCAGATTAGGCAGGGCATGAATTAGGAAAAACCTCTATTGGCCTTCTAAACTATTGCAATCAACTTAAGGGGAAACTTCACATAGGCCAGCATTTCCCGGACCGAAACTTTTTCTTACAATTTCTTGATCAGTGAACAATGAAGATGTAAAAAAAAAAAGACAATGTGTTTAGATGCGAGCCTATTTTGTCAAGTATTGAAGGGACTGGATGGAGCCCTAACAGCAAAAACGTGCTTGGTTTTGAGAAAACTTCATATAAATAAATCGACAAATGTTAAACCTAAATTATAATTTGGTTTTCCGAATAAATATTACAAGCCAAACCATGACGAAGTAATATCTTTTTGCTGCACCGAAAATACGAAAAGCCTGTAATAATCTTTTTCTGGAATAACACCATAAAATGTCTGGTTTTATATTTCCCACCAACAGTTCAGATTCTGCACAACATCAAAAATAACAGATCTAAAAATGATGTTATAAAAAGCCAAACAAATCAATTACCCTTTCTCTCTTATTAAAGACTTGTCATTTGCACGTTCAATGGGCCCAAATACTAGGTACCCCACCCCCAAGCAATATTGTGTTTTACGATGGAAATGGTTTTCGGTTTCACGCACCTGTCCAAATCACCACAAAAGGCAATATAACCCTGTCTTTTAGATGTCTTGTAAGTGATGATACCTGCTGTTTGTTATTGGAGAGCACTGAAAGACCATCTTGATTTGACAATGTGAATAAAGGGTGAAAGCAATGTGTGGTTGTAGTTCATAATTAGCTTTAAAGATGAGGGTGCCCAGCACTTGTTACGGAGGTTTGCAGAAGATTCGCGTGACTGTATTGCGCCTGTGATAAACCAAGCTATTGAATTTGCCTTTATAACTTGATAAAGACGCATCATTCAAGTGACTTGATGTGCTTTAGCAATTTCCCTCTGGAGGAAAGATAGACTTTAAATTCACACAGGATTAAACTAAATACAAAGGGAATACAGTGGCGCACAGGTTGTCAGATTCAGGTCAACCTTCAGTCAAAACCCATTTATTACAATTTTATACACAGAGAAACTATGAAAATGATGGAACAGATTATAGGCTTATTTAATGTCCAATTTTCCGTCATGGTTAGATTGCACTTAAATAATCGTGCAAAGGTATACAAATTGTCATGTATTACTAATTTCCTGGTGTTAGGTATCTGTGCGAAATAAGTGTCTTTGTCTTGTCCCAAAAGGTGTCATTTTCTTAATGCATGTAAATAATAAAATAAATCATGGTAAAATGCAATAAAATTATTTCTGAAGAACGAAATAGCTTATACAAAAGACCAACCTTCGGTCCCATTGGCTTTACACTGCCTCCGTGCTGTAGTCAAATCATTGGAGTCAGTTACCCATATGACCAATTCCCACATTTTACCGGGATGTTGGTCTCTTCCATTCATTGAAGATGGGTTGGGAGTAAGCAATAAATGCCACAAGAACAATTGCCCAACTAGATAGTTGGGTAATTTGAATAGTAAACAATGCAGTGTTATGATGAACTGTCAGGTTATTGCGTCACTGGAACACGTGTAAATGAGTACCTGCACGTGATGACAACAATAGGATGAGCAAAATAATGGATTATATTTAAGTTGGGGTGTTGGAATATCATCTACAACCACTGTTTATTTTTTCAAGTTTTTAAGAGTTCTGAAATTCAATCTATTCCACGTCCAGCCTCAACTGTTATCGCATTATCAACACACTTTCCAATCGTGTGGATCAAGAAAATTGGTAATTTTATACAATTCCCATGCGGATGTTTGTTATCACCTCAAGGAAAAGTATTACTTGTCGCTTTCTCTTTGAATGTTCTCTTCTCAATGAAAATTTTTGTAATGCCTCCGAAGTGAATTACATCCAATAGTATGACAAAAAATGGAAGAAGATCCGATTTCAATATGTACGAGTGCGTATTTCTGCATCTTGCGGAGACATGCAGTATCAATGGTAACGCATGATGACACACCAATGCATCCATGTAATACACTTTCACAGAGAAGAGCCGTATCACACGAAAACGTCCTGTTGTTGACGTTTTTCTTTTTTAAATAATTAGTGTAGAAATCTTTTGAAATTATGTAATAATTATTTTGATATTCGTTTCAGCCCAAGCAGCCAAATTTATGAAAAATGTCTTTATTAAATCTGTGGCAGCTAATACAATTGAATGGTGTCATGAGAAGTATATCAGTCTCATCATCGGTGCCCTATTTGTACTTCAAGAGAGTATCATGGAGTCTGCTTTGCAACTTTTAATTTTCAAGAATTAGGCGTAAGGGAAAGTACAATACACAGAATTCGTATCAATTGTGCACATAAGGGTACACAAGGTAGTTCCAAAAGGTGTCGTGTTAAACTTCTGATACGAATTCCGTGTACTGAACTAGGGGCATTTTGTCCTAAGATTACGGTATATATGCAAACGAATCAGTGCGCTATGTGCGTTAAAGTTAACGGTTTTAACTGTGTTACAATTGAGACTAAAACTGCATCTTTTGATTTTTTTAAAGTTTATTTATTCAACACCAAAATAACAATTCAGGTTTCCAAATAAAATCAACCTATCACGCCTACTCAGCCAAATGATAAAACATTTATGTATAATCGTTCAAGTTTTACAGTACAGTATTTGATCATAATAAAAACGATATGTTTCAGAAATCTTTCATTCCATACTAATCTAGCAGCGACAGTTGTTCCATTACACAAGCTAATTAATCAGTTCAATCACTCTCTCTGTCTCTCTCTTTTACCAAGCACCTTCAATAAATTAAATGATATCTAGCAATGTAAAACTTTAAACAAATTGAAGTGAACAGCACTTGGGAAATATGAGCATAGATGAGTACAAATTATCATAATTTTTTCAGAAAAGACACGCTTAGCTTTCTCCATTGTAACATTCGTAAAAGAGAGTCTTTTTATGCATTCATAACTATCAATACAAAATACAATGATCACGTAAAGAATTTTTTTTGTTTACTCGATCACTTTATATAATATTAGATCAACTTAAATCCAAAGTTAAATGAACTTTCAGTTGTCTTTGTAAATGTAGTCTATGTTCGATGTGATGGTCGATGGTTTCCGCTGTGCTGTGATAGCTTATTGTTTTCCTTTTCCTTTCTGAAATGACACAGATAAAACTATCTTGTCATTTACTTTTTACGACCTTTTCCCTGCAAAAGTAAAGCATAGATAATTAATGTTGTGGTTTAAATTATGAGAAATGTATTCAATTGTTTTGTCTCACAGAACGTATCAATCACTGAACAGGCAGGCTGCAGTTATTTTGGGGAAATCAATGATCAACCAGAAACGTTGTCTAATATGACAAAGACAGTAAATTCAATGATAAATTTACACACTGATGCTTGCAACATATAACCACAAACAACAAAAGCTGGATATTGCACTATTCCTATAATTTGACAGTGTACATAATCACCTAATTAGAGATATTTTGAATGTGAATAATCACCACACACACACACACACACACACATGCAAATTGCACGCAAATCCTCAATTGTTCTGAACAGATCAATCAAAAGGCCACAACAATGATTGGCCATTGCGTTAAGAGCAGTTCTGAAGGGTTCAACTGAAGAAAAGTTATTCAATTTTGGAACCAAAGAAACTATGCTGCGCTTTGTTAATATTGCAGCTGGAATTTCTTTGATTTTTAGTTTGTTTAGCATATCTTGAACTACTAAAATGCTGAATCCAAATTTTACAGTACCAATTAAATATGTATAAAGTGAGGCATATAAAATATTCTCTGTTAGTGTCAGAGTTTGAAATGAAAGTTCAGAAAGAATGAGGCAGTCCATGTAGATAAAAATTTTTGTGGATATACATTTCGGAGAAAAAAGGTTCTTACCCTCTAGTCGACTCTGATTGCAACATGTTTCTCCTTGACTTTGACATTTGTATGAGTACTACTAGTACTAGTCTTTAAAAAGACAGAAAGAAAACACGGGAGGAGGTGTGAGTAAAAAAAAAGTCAAAATAATCTGGACGCAAAGTATCACACATTCCACAATTACCTTTTACTGTCTTATCAAAAATATCGTAAGACCATACTATGTTAGACCATACAATCATGCCAGAAAAGTATGGCATAATATAGTTTGATCATACTTGGTGTTTTCACTTTCTAAACTACTCAATATACATGTTAAGAAAGATTAGCACTATTTAATTTCAAGTACGCATTTATCCTTTCGAGAATGACTTGATGAGAAATGATATAAAATAGAAACTGTATTGGGCAGCAAGCTCCCCATTGTTTCATGAAATAAATACGTTGATGAAAGATGGTTCGCTCAATGGCTAGTGCGCCCAATGCAGATGTTACTGTTGTAGTTAGGAAATTGGTTTTGTCTCTTTTCATTCATTTTTATATCAAATATATGTTCCCAATGTCTTTCACCTCTTCATTACTTCAGTAACATAATTCAATATCAAGAGTGGTGACTCGTCTAATCGTTCGGTACTTACAGGCGCTGGTCCGGTGGACCTGGTGGCCGACACGGACGAGCGGTTCTTGGCCCGCAGCTTCGCCAGGGTGTTCTCGGCCATGTCGGCGCGCTCCTCGGCATCCTCCAGCTCGTGCTGTACCTTGCGGTACTTAGCCAGATTCACTGCCGCAATCTCCTCCTGTATTGAGTAAAATACCAAGTGTATGATTAAAGTTTAATATCTATTAAATTTATTATCTATATTAAATTTATATTGCAAAACATAAAGCAGTTTTGACTGCATTATGAAAACTTTAAATTCTTTTCATAGTCATTGTTGCTAAAGTTAAGTATTATTTTCTCTGGCAAACAGCAATCTCAGTTCAAAATTCAATGTTACTTCGAAAAGGATCGAACCGTTTGCGGTTGCATGAAATCGAGTTCTGTCTAGCTTAAGTGTACTTAATTTTTGCAAGCAATAAAGTTCACGCTATGCTTTTCACGAATCACAGCGTATGTGTCCATTGTCTCCGAAAGGAGAAAACAATATATAAATATTTCTCCTTCAAGGGACAAACAATAACTTACGGCTTCTTCCACTTGGCGCTTGTAGGTCTTGATCTTGTTCTGCAGCTTGTCAATCATCTCCTGCATGCGAGCTTGGTTCTTGTGATCCTCCTCTCCCTGGAACATCATCTCCTTGATACGACGATCCTGTTTCCTCATGGTCTTCTCAGTCTCTGCGAACCTGCGCTGTTCATCGCCCATCTCTGTCTCAAGTTCTCTTACCTATACAATCATATGAGTTCACACAAAATTGAAGACAGACACAGTCTGGAATAATCGCTGCTTAAGTTTAAAGTAGTTTCTGAAAAGATATTTATAAGGCAATGAAAATCCTACCAAATTTGGAACAATAGAAATTTATACTATTACTTTATGTGCGTGGCAATAGCACAATGTGGAATTCTTTTGTTGTCAAATATTTTGGAAGTTATATATGTTTTTTAGAAGTTGATTTATAAAGTAATTAAATTAATGATCTTATTTAGAATGTTTTTTTACAACCACTGTATTGAGAAACAAATTTAGTGAACATTAAAAAGGATGTACACACCCTTGTCTCCAGTTTCTGGATAAGTCTCTTGCCACCTTTGAGAACATTAGCTTCGGCCTCATCAAGACGAGCTTGCAGCTCTTTGGTTGTGGTTTCCAGGGAGCGACGTTGTTTCTCGATGTGTCCAGAATGATCTTGTTCTTGTCTGAGTTGTTCGGCAAGACGTGCTGCGTCAGACATCGCCTTCTTTGCATGTTCCTCGGCTGCTTTAAGCTCTGAGGTGAGATCATCCAGATCACTGTGCATGACCTCAACGTCTGTTTCCAGCTTTCTCTTCATGGCGTTGAGCGATGCATTCTGTGATGACAATTCCCCCACCCTGTCGTTAGATTCATGAGCTTCATTCTCGGCCTGTTTGCGGGCACGCTCGGAGGCTTCCATCTGAGTACGGATCTCTTCAACCTCTCCTGCCGCCAGATTGGCTCTACGCTCGGCGCTCTGGTACTGCTCACGGGCGTCGTGATACATCTTAGTTTCCGCCTCAACCGCATCTTGTAGTTCTCGGATCTGTTGTTGGTATTTCTTGATGTTCTTCTCAGCCTCAGCGCGTTGACGGTTTGCACCGTCCAGAGCTACCTCCAGCTCATTGATGTCAGACTCGAGTTTCTTCTTGGAGCGAAGAGCATCTGCTCTGCCACGAACCTCCGCCTCAAGTGAAGCCTGCATCGAGTCTAAGGCACGTTGGTGGTTCTTACTGTAAGAAGCAATTTTTTGTATGAATTAAAAGATTGTTAGCTGTGCACTACTGTTTATGTTGCTCAGTTACGTTATATTTCATTTGGACTAAAACTGTCAAAGACATGCACAAAGTCCTCGTTGTTGTATTGGGTTCATTCGGTCATGCGATCATACTGCACGACAAAAGAACACTATGCTCGGTTGCAACAAATACAATAACATACAACTTCACAAAATTGGGAAAGAAAATTTTGTAAATACCGAGTGGCGTCGAATTCCTCATCCTTCTCAGCCAGGCGGCGGTCAATATCCTGTCTGATGGCTGAAATCTCTAGCTGCGCACGCATCACTTTAGCTTCTTCCTGTTCCAGAGCTGCCTCAGCTTCCTCCAAAGCTGACTGCAGTTCCTCTTTCTCCATCTCTAGACGACGCCTGGTCTTGTCCATTTCATGCACGGAGCGGCCACCCTCGCCTAACTGGTCGGTCAGATCATGGATCTCATCTGATAAATATTCATTAATGGTTAGTTACAACATCTAGTGATATACAGGAAAAAAATCTGCTCTTACCATGTGCTTCGAAATATTTCACCAAATCAGAGTAGTAGATCTATTCAGAGTAGTAATTAGAGTAGTAGCTTTCAAAACAATCCAGATCGTGAAATAACTATTAAAAGTTAACGTCCGAATTTCAGTAACTCACCATGAAAGTCAATTGAAAATTTCATGCTGAGTTATTGAAATTCGGACGTTAACTTTTAATAGTAATTTCACGATCTGACTGTGATAATTAAAAGAACCAGTGTCACATACCAGCCAGATTCTTATTTTCACGACGTATCGCCTCGGTAGAGTCATGAGCCTCATCCAGCTGTGCCTTCAGTCTGTACACATCCGCCGCATGAGAGCGCCCCTCGGCCATGGACTGCTCCAGGTCATGCTGGAGATCCTGGCACTTACGCTTCCAGTCATCAACGGTTTTATCAAACATGCGTTGTCTCTTTTCGGCTTGGTTAGCAATAGCTTGGGACTATAAAGAGGAAACATAACTAAATATACAACACCAAGGAGAGAGTGCTCACTTACAGATGTTAAATTGTTAGTATTACGTCTTGAAGAATTACCTTATTGTCTAATTTTTATTACTCTTGATAAGCAGTAATATTGTTGTTTTTATTATATTTCTTTTGGTGTTTCACTATTTGAAAAAGCATTTCTTACCCGTTCTACTTCAATCATGACATCTTCCAGTTCACCTTGAAGTCTGTTCTTGGCCTTCTCCAATGAACTACATTTAGAATGAGCTGCTTCCAATTGCGATTCGGTCTCGGCCAACTTGGCATTCATCTTACGTTTGAGATCATCCAGCTCCTCTGAACGGACACCACCTTCGCCAGACTGGCACTTCTGCCTCCAAACATTAGCTTCGTTGACAGCTTTAGTAAGTGCTCTCTGCATGTCAGCGCGGCCTTCTTGTTCTTCCTCCAAGTTGTCACGAAGTTGGTCGATATCGCTTTGTAGGTTGCGCACTTCGCCCTGGAGTTTCATGCGGTTACGGTTTTCCTCCTCGTAGTTGTTTCTTGCTTCCTCCAGTTGCTTCTGTGCGGTTTGCTTGCTCTTTGTCAGCTGGTTAACCTGGCTCTCAGCCTCTTCTAGTTGCCTTGTGAGTTCAACATTTTCGGACGTTAATCTGGATTTTGAACCCTCTGTTTCCTGGGTCTTGCGATGAGCGTCATCCAGTTTGGCACTGACCTCATTGAGTTGACCTTCCAGTTGCTTAGCTAGTTTGTCGGCCGAAGCTCTACCTTTTTGGACATGGTCTAGCTGAGAGTGTATCTCGTCAACTTCGGACTTCAACTGGCTTTTTTCCTTTTCGAGTCTGTAAAAACAAGTCAATACGACTATGAAAAGGTTACAGCTACATTTTCATCTAAAGAAAGAGAGAGCGGTGTGTGTGTGTGTGTGTGTGTGTGTGTGTGTGGTGTGTGTGTGTGTGTGTGTGTGTGTTGCCTTCGTTTTAAAATTAATATCCTTTACCACTCACCTTGCCTTGATTTTAGACACATTGTCCAATTGGTCTGAAAGGTCATTGACGGCATCCTGACTCTTCTTCTTCAATGACGCAATCTGCTGTTCAGTCGCAAGTTGCGATTCTTCCATGTCACGCCTCAATTTAGTTAGCTCCAATTCACCTTCAAAAGGGAATGATTTTTAAATCAAATGAAAAGACATGATAGGATGTTGAATTAAAACTCGATGTACTTCATACGTTATGCGTGTATTTGAATACGCAGTTACCTTATGTTTGCCCATTCTGGGAGAGTACGCTGGTATGTACATCATTATTTGGGTTAAACACTTTTAAAGTTGATGATAAGCATCACGGAAAACGCTTACGTTTTTTGTTTAGGTCCAGCTGTGCTTGAGTGGCACCTCCAGCCTCATCAAGGCGCTCACTGAGCTCCTGCAGCTCACTGCTGAGAGCTGATCGCTGCTTCTCAACCTGTGTGAAGATTGCGTTTAAGCGAGGATGAACAGCGCGTTGAGTTGGAAGAAGAAATCCGATTAAAAGATCTTATCGCTTGTTTAGGGCAGTCATTCGAGCTTTTTCCTAATTCGATTTTTGCCAGGTCTGTCAGATCTGGTTACTTTGATATTTCAGTACAAATTAATAAAAATGTGACACACATTTTTTGTTACAAATATTAGGTATCATACATGATTTGATTGTAATTTCAATCAACACATGACCTACCTTGTATGAATTACGATGTCAGATCTGACAGAAACGTAATTAAGAAAAACCTCGACTGCATTCACTACTATTATGAACTAAGTACGCACCTTAGATCTGATTTGTCGTTCAGCTTCAAGTTCCTCTTCGAGTTCATCAATTTTAGCGTTGAGTTCCTTTATCTTCTTCTGGAGTTGGGCAACAAGTGACTGTTCATCCTCCAGCTTACTGTTGAGAGAGTTGAGCTCTTGGTCCTTCCTGCATAAAAATAAATATCATAGTAAATCACGAAGTCGGTTTCAATAAACAAAAGATTGTTGTTGTATAAATGTACTTCGTTTATTGTCACCTTAATCGTATTCACTGTACATTCTTCGCTGAACGAAAGTTCCTCCACTTTTGACTTTTTCAAGTTATGGTGGTTGTTCACTTACTTCTTAATACCATCCTCTAATTCCTTCTTCTTGCGATCCAGATCATCTACGGTTTCTTGTGTCATCTTCAGATCACTCTCAATCTTTCGCTTTGCTTTTTCAACGTCAGCCCTGTGTTTCTTTTCTCTCTCAAGGTTCTCTTCAACTTCATCCAACTGCCCTTCCAGCTTTTGCTTCAGCTTATTCAGGTGATTGCATTTGTCTTCTTCGGCTGCGAGGTCTTCTGACAGCTTTTTGTTTTGCTCTTCAGCTGACTTCTTTTCTTTGCTGAGCTTACCAATTTGTTCATCCTGCCTTGCCATTTCATCATTGAGGGTTTTAATTTGGTTGTCTTTCGACTGTTTGTCTTGTTCAGCTTTCTGCAGGTTGAGTTCCATATCCTGGATGTCCTTCTTGAGACCTTCACATTTCTCATTAAGCTTAGCCTTGACATTTTCGAGTTCCTCGCTGGTACCTAAAGTACAGTGAAATGCGTACGTGGTTACACTCAGTTGAACCAGTTTCATGTGTTGAAATTAAAATCAGTCCGCCGTTAGAGACAAATTGAAACGATTAATATTAGTACCAAACTTAGTAAGAACATTACAGCAATGTATTATTGATGAATTTTTGTAATGTCTGGTGGACCAAGGTCCATTTTATGAGATCACTGTTAAGATCACTCTGTTGGGATGATTCTGCACATAGGGTTCAAAGCCTGAATGGACTGTCACTTGTGTGCTTAGTCACATGCCGTGATCTTCAGTCTTTTCTGATTGTCATCCCGCTTTTCGACATACTTTTTCAGGCATTAATGAATAGGCAAAGTGCTGGATGTGAATCCACAACCTTCGGAACTTGAGAGGATGCTTTGTTACGGAGATGTTTGTTAATATTTTACCCTCTTGTTCCGCCAGCTGCTCCTCTAAATCCTTCAGTTTCTCCGAGAAGTCGCCCTTCTGTCCGAGGAGTTGCTCGATTCTCTCTTCTGCGTCAACTAGTTTATCTTGCTCGGTTTGCAGTTGCAAGAACATGTCATCTTTTTCTTGTTTAAGTGTCAGGTTTTGTTCCTCAAGTTCCTTCTTTATGCCTTCAACTCTTTCTAGTTTTTCTATGCATTCGTCAAGTGCTTTAGCTTTTTGTGCCATTTCATCCTGAAACATGCAAGTTCGTATTTCTATCATTTATGTTAATAAGTAAGACACGTTTACTCCAAGGAAGCAACAGGTGAAAAACAAGTTTTCTGCGAACGGACCTCACTGTTAAAAATCATAAAATGGCTTTGGATGTTACCGATATAATAGAGTTTCACGCTATCACTTTTGTTCGAACAAAAAGGTCTATTGTTTAAGAAATAAAGAGATAGACTATTTCTGGATCAGGGTCCGTGTCAGGGGTACCGGTGGTTCAAGAAAATAAGACCTCGTTCCGGAGTTTGAGAAAAACCGAATAGTAAGCTAAGCGAAATCTACCTCCTGCTTTGCGATTGAAAGCAACGGTTTAACACGAGTGTACAGTCTCCACCATTGCCAATTTCTCAGTGTCAACCAACGACGGATATTTCTCTGAATTACAGTCAATGCAAGTCTGAAATGAAAATTAGCATTTATGTCAATTGATTGTAAATTACAACGCTCGTTTTTTATAATTGTTAATGTTTAGATTTTTGATGACAACTGTGAGAGCCCTTTCTCTGCAACTAATCCGCAACCAGTCTTGTGTAGACCAGCCTTTTTGTCACCCACTTTTTCAAGAATTGGTGAGCAGATTCAGCTCTGGTGAGTTTCGAAATGTCCTGGTTTGGGGGTTCTATTCCCAAGAGACCTCCTTCCCTATTTCCCCTCTTCGTTTGATCCACTACTGAGATCAAACAGGAGGTAAGACCACGCGGGAAATTCCCACCGGAAGTGTGAAAAGTGATCCAGAAAAGTGATCCAAAAGTTTTATTTCTTGGATTCCTGCAAAATTATCATATTAGAATAGAATATCTCTATGCTATCATGTGGCTAAATACATTAATTTTATGGGACAAAATAGAACATTCATACCTTTTATAATAGCTACACTGGACACCGAAAATTGCCCCAGTAAATTTACTATTTGGGAGACACAGTTACAAATTTGTCCAAATAAAGTAGAAATATTTGATCACATGATAGCATAGAGATATTCCACTATTTCCTATGCTGCTCCCACCTCCTGATCACTGTTGATTCCAGAGTCTGCTGGTCAGGCCTGGCTAACTATGTGAATAATGTGAGGGATTGGTGTGCACTTTGTGAAGGAGTTGTTACATTCTCCATTGATGGCTTTTTATTCGAAAATTCCTACTACAACCCATGAAACAGACATGAAAATGGCTAATGTAAACACAATGAAAAAATAAAAAAGACATTA
>JBCAUI010521200.1:0-11886 GCA_038406195.1 Haplosyllis anthogorgicola | reverse complement strand
TACAACCCCTCAGTCCATGGCAGTGATGGTGTGAATCTGCGTCGCGAATTTTGCTTTACACTTTTTGTTACATTAGTAACAACATGGGAAAGGTTGAAAGTAAGAAACCACATGACAATTCATAGATCAGCACCACAAAACCGTAATGATCTCTTGCCACTGGATATTTAGACCATGATCTAAAAAAATTAATTCCAAGGTAACATATACCTGAACATAAAATGTGTAAAATGTGTAAAGTAAATTTTAACAAGAAAATTTACACACAAAATTTTTCATTACTTTTATTTTTTTTATTTCATAGTGCCAATGTTACTCTTATGTCTGGTTCATTGTCAGGCAGTTTTGACTGACCCATTATCCATTCTGTTACTTCCCATTTACGAGAGCATCCCTACACAAAGAAGACAGTGGTCTTTTATTTTTTTTTCTTTCACCAAAAAGACAAAGTAACACTTAAAACTAGGTCTAACAAACGTAGATTCCCGGTAAGGTTGCTGGTCTGTGAAAATGGGGCTTCCCAAGTGCTTTGGTTGACTGCTCTGTATTCAGTTGTAATGCATTGGGTAGATTAGATTTATGTCTTCACAACAAACTGCTGTACACCTGGATTATTATTGATAAAATGCAGAGTGACAAGAAGCAATTAATCGATGAAGGTAAGTTCGATTATTAACCTGTTTAACTATGCTTGAAAATAAGGGTTGATCCACAAAGGCTGAAACAAGAGAGGCAACAAAATATTTAATCATTATGTTTCGGTATATATTTTGTGACCAGGATTATGTTATCTATGGAATTGAAATTAAGTGTCAAGTGTGTAACACTGATTTGTTGAATGTACCAAACTATTCCATTTGACCAAAACGTTTCGCTTATGTTCATGAAGCGATATATTCCACGGACACTCGGGAGTATTTGTTGTATGGGGAAGGACAACCAATCGTTTGTATATTTACATTAAGCTTTTTTTATTTAATTGTTTGGATTACATTCTCCGCCGCATTTTGAAATCGAGATTTCAACAACAAAGTACTCATATATGAAACATTTTGCACACGTCAGCTTCACTGGTTGCATCGACTGAATTCATCCCCGCCATTTGCAGAAAAAAAATATTGACAATTTTAAATAGTTTGGCATAGGGGGCCTAATTCAATTTTTATTTTTTATTTTTTTCCGATTATAAAAATTTGAAAGTTCTGCCAGAGCAATGTGCTTTAAAAAGAGGCTTTTACATCAAAATGAAAGAAAAGGCACCAGGAAAGTTTCACTTGTGTCATTAACAGAGAAATGCAAAAGCACGTTTTCTATAAATTTATCATGTTATCACGACAGTGCTAACTTCCTTACAAGATGGCAGGTGATTCGTGATTCAACTTTAAAGTATTTGCGAAATCTTGCCATAAGGTTACTTAGCTTCAATGAAAGGAATGATAACCACCTCAAAAATTTACTGTATTGTAAAATGATAGTCACCAATTATCACTTGATGGTTCAAATTTAAAAATATGTTCCAAATTGGAACTTGCATAATCCACATGAAAACATGTCGCACAAACGGTCATAATAGTTGACTTATTGAGTGAACTAAGTTGCATTTGTAGCTTTGAAAAACTGAAAAAGAAGTGGAAATTGTGGACAGAATGGATACACAAATTGATGAAACTAATGTGGATGAAGGTGCTGATCATGATGAGGTAAATTATCTGTGATTTGTATCATTTAACACATTTTAATTATTTTGAACATTGAATTTCTTATCATAGAACTGATTTGAAACTTGCAATGTTCCACAAAAAAGTTTGTCATATGGATGAAATAGGTGAAAAGAACTGAACTTTTGATGTGTTGATTTTAGTAAAAGGGCAGCATAAAATGCTATTTTTCCTTCTATTTTCGTCCCTGTACCTTGTTCATCTGGTTACAAACATTATAAGAACAGGGAATTAGAACTGAACAGCTGTTTTGTCGTATTTTCATGTCTCCCGTTGTCTGTAGATTGGGCAATCTCCTGCAACTTGTACAATAACAATGGATGACGAATGGGGTTCCACAAATCTGCGTTCTACGGCAGCGAATCAGTCGGTGGTGCCCGATCGGCAAGGGCCAGTAGAACCTACTTTACCAAGGACCGGCACGCAGACCGTACCAGATGAGCCTCCCCCAGAATACTCCGGACCTCCTCCAGAATACCCGGGTCCACCCAAGATCTACGACCCGCAGCTTATAATTTAAGTGTTCACAGTACTCGAGTACTACAAACTAAAATTGTAGAGCCCTTTCAGCCATGTCATGCTTCCGTTAAATTAGTTTTAAAGAAGCTCATGTCCTTGGAGATAATTAGCTGCTCCTCAGGGTTCTTACCAGAATACCACAAGTGCGGGCTGTCACAGAATAAAGAGAAGTTAAAATTTGTCTGAAGCATTTACTTACTTGCTTAACCACACAACTATTATCATTAAATACGAAATACGGAGATTCTTACAGCAATGACATTGAACGGAACTACCAGAATTGCGAAATAGCAGACACGTAGATCTATCACTTTCTGATTCAAATTCGAAAATAGTCTATGTTCTAAATTGATTGCTATATTCTTTGTATTTTAAACAGGCAAGCTGTGGCTAACGTCCTTGGAGAAATGGGTACACAAAGGAACCAAACCCGAGTTCCAACTTCTAGATCAGCTAATGGACAAATAAGTAATGGAAATGTGATCGAGTTTAGGAACAGAGTGTCAGAAAATAGACAAACGGCATCTCCAACGTCCACGAATAATGCTCAATCAAAACGACTCAAACTTGGACTGTTTACTCTATTTATTATTGTGTTCTTTGGTGTTGGCATAGGGCTGATTATTTGGTTGTAAGCGTAATAGACATCATGTTCAAATCGGCGGATCCTTGAGGGATGAGGCTATTTGAATATACGTCCAGAAAAAAGGAAACAAAAATGTTAAGAAAAAGAAACAAATAGAATTTGAAAACAAAAATGCAGTGACGGAGGGAAGTAACCTAATTCAGGACAAAATGTTCCTTGAGCGGTTAGGGGTGAACAAGGATCATTTCAATATTGAGAGCCAAGATGATGCTGGAAATGTCTATATTTTCATATTGACGTGCTCTGTCACACCATGACGTAAAATTGGCACCTGGTACCATGATCAGTATTTACTTTAAACTTTTGATCGTGATATGTGTTTAATTTTTATTTTGTTGGTGTTGGCCGCGGCAGTCCCTTCTGTGGAACCAGCAAGCAACTGGAGAGGACACTCCTACTGGATTTCAAAACCATGGTTTTATTGAGGCATCTCTTGCCGGCCAGCCCCTAAATTTACATACTTTTTCAAGAGCTGGTGACCAAGCACCGAGTGTAACATGAGGTTTCGTCTTGTATTGTAACATACATTCGATAAAATGCTGAAGGATCAAAAACAAGAAAACTTAAAACTTTTCTAAAAAATAATAAATTTAGATATCAATAAACTAGACAAAACTAAATTTCTGTGTTTTATTCTTTGATTTAGATTAATAGTTCTTCGTTTGTTACATAAGACATTTTTAAAATAATTTTGCATAATTAGTAGGCTTCATTCTTAATAGTAATGTCCAAAATGACTAATTCTAAGTCCAAGGATCATTGGAGTACTTGCTGTATGTGGAGAGATAAGGAAAAGTGTCTACACACATAAATATTACATCAAGTTTAAAGAATATCTGAGTTGGGAACTCCCACTTTTTGTTTGCATCATGGTTGACTGACTTTAAGGTTGATTCCAGACTAGATATTGCTTGAAGTAAAAGCCATCAAAGTATTACACAAAAGTACTTATAAATTTACTTTCTTTTTTTTAAAATTAATTATGTAACTCGAAGATATGTTAGCCTTTTTATTAAGTGTGACGGTATAGCTACGAAGAAAAGCTACCAGGGTAGCTTCACCTGTATCAGGGGCGGATCCAGGATTTCCCGCTGGGGGGGGGGCGCGCCCGGCCCATTGGAGGGGGGCGCCACCCCTATTTTCACCCAAAATTTAGCGGAAAGTGCATGAAAACGAAGAATTTGGGCCGGTGGGGGGCGGGGGGCGCGCACCGGCGGCGCCCCCCTAGATCCGCCAATGTGTATCATTAATAGAGAAACTCATGAGCACATTTCTTTTTCTGTCCTGTCATCACGAAGATGCTGGCTTACGTAATATGTTGAAATCAACAAGTGATTCATCACTTTGCTCGTCTTTTGGCCTATTTATTTTTTCTGATTAAGCGTCAATTTAAAGAAAAATATACCTGATATTTTCCGATCTAGATTTTCAACTAGAAAAACAATGTTCAAAATGAACATGAACCCACATGAATGGTCATAACAGTTGACTTATTGTGTGACTTTCCTGACGAAGCTTCAATTTAAAGAAAAAATACGCTTGTTATTTTTTTCTTGATCTAGAACTTCAACTAGAAACAAATGTTCAAAATGAACATGAATCCACATGAATATAGTCATAATAGTTGACTTGTTGTTTGAACTAAGACGTATTTGCACCTTTGCAAAACCTGACAAAGAAGTGGAAGCCATGGACAGAATAGATACACAAATTGATGAAACTAATGTGGATTATGTAGCTGATTATGACGAGGTACTTATCTGTGATTTGGTTTATTTAACACATTTTAAACTATTTTGAACATTGAATTTCTTGTCGTAGAAATTATCTGAAATTCACAGCATTTAGCAAAAGTCTGGGGCATAAATGGAAAAGTGAATCAAATTGACTTTTGATGATGATTCAAATAAAAGCACGGCGATGAATTTTATTTTTCCTAAATCGATATGAATTTCATCCCCTCTACCTTTTAAGTCTTTCTTTACAAAAAATAGCTGCTTTTCCGTATTTTCATGTATACATCCTATTTTATGTAGATTGGACAATCTCAGGAAATTTATTGTACAATAACTATAGATGAGGATCCTTCGCTTCCAACATTTACGAGTTCAAACACTGAAACTGTTTCGAGTTTCGCAAATCCTCATTCTGCTACTGTAACGAATCAGTCAACAATCCCCGATCCGTCCAAGTCAGTAGAACCTACTTCACTCGAGGCCGGCACGCCGACTGTAGGGGACGACCTGTAGAAATTAAATCTGCCGGAATCAACATGCAGGCTGTCCCGGACGAGCCTCCTCCGGAGCTCCCCCAGAATACCCGGACCCACCCAGGATCTACGACCCGCAGCTTGTAATGTAAGTGTACAGGCTTCCAACAAGAAGTACTTTGCCTTAAGACAAAAAATTTTCTCTCTCTTCTTTAATTTTTTTGTTGAAGCAAGGTCTCTTTTTGGGGTCACAGATGACCCGTATTTCGACTTCGTGTGACCCTCTCCATTGGTTTTACAGCCATGATGGTTCTCTTGCCTGCACTCTTCCTTTCTTGCATGCAGTGACAGCAATTTTCAATGTTACTCGTGACGAACTAAAATTATTGCATTCCATTTTTCATGTTATGCTTCTGTCAAATTAGTATAAAAGAACAGAAAAAATATTCCTAAATCCCGTTAAAGAGATCTAGTTCAATTATAATCTTTGATTATAAATTTAATTATAATCTTTTAAACAGGCTAGCTGGTTAATGTCTTTGAAGACAATTTCATTATTCTTCACAATGTTGCCATATGTTCCCCCGTCAGTGAATTGAAAGTTTTAACCACTACATAATTTGAAAGAAGCTTCGGGACTATGAAATATCAGACCTAAATTTTCACTCTATGAATCCAATTCAATGGTATTTTCCAAACCATTACATGGAATTCGTATCAATTGTGTACATAAAGGTATGTGAGGGAAGTCCCGTGTTACTTCTGATACGAATTCCATGTACTGGGAATGACAATCTTTGTATTTTTAAACAGGAAGCTTGTGGTTAACGGCCTTGCAGAAATTGACGCACAAACAAACCAACTCCGTGTTCCAGCATCCAGATTAACTAATGGACAAATAAGTAACAGAAGTGCGAACGGTTTCATTAACCAGGTGTCGGAAGACAGACAAACCACAGCTCAAATGTCCACAATTAAAGTTCAATCAAAACTAATCAAACTCGGCCTGTTTACTCTTTTTGTTATTGTATTCTTTGGTGCTGGCATATGGTTGCTCATTCGGTTGTAAACTTATAGATATCATATTCACAATGACAGATCCTGGAGGGGAAGGCTATTTTAAAAAATTGCCGAGAAAACAAAGACGATAAATAATATCTAAGAAAAACGAAGAATTTGAAATTGATGAAAACTAATATACTTTGATAGGGGTCATTGCATGACTAATTATTGTGGTAAACAATGGTTCCTTCCACGTAAAGGGCCAGGATTCAAAGCCCAGTTCTAATGGTCTCCCATGATACAATCTAGCCCAACCATAACAATGGTGTAAAATTGGAACCTGGCAAATGCGGAAAGGACATGATCAGTACTAGTCCAGTGTGGGAAGCGGGTTTACGCCAAGGTTGGGGAAAAGCTTGATGGGGTTACATTTGTAAGATACAAAGATAATACATTTTAACTCCAGGTCGAGATATATTTCTGTTGTTAATTCTTTGGTGTTAATCTTCGCAGTCCCTTCTCCGGAACTAGTGCGCAACCATGTCGTGGGGCTACTGGTATCCCTGTTTGGACCTGGGATGACTCTACAAATCTACCAATGGATTTTAAAACCATGGTTTTATTGAGTCATCTTTGGCAGCCAGCACCACATGTCACACACCTTTCTAAGCATCAATGAGCACGGACTGTGGACATCACGCCATACAATGGTTTTCATCTTGTTTTGTAAGATAGATCTAGAATTATAAATTGCTGAAACAGCAAAATCAAGAATAAGTGTAACAAGTCTTAAATGCTAACTTAAATATAAATAAACTAATTTAATTTAAATTTCAATAAACTTGACAAAACAAAATCTGTGTTTTACTTTTTGGTTTGGTGTCAAACAACTTCTTTTGTGACATTATGCATTATTAAGGGGTTTCTGATTAGTTTGTTTAATTTAGCAAGGTAAGACAAGGTATGCTCGTATAAAAATCCTTAATGGTTGGGGCAAGGCTAACCGCTGTCGTAAGAGCGGACCGTGATCAAGGAACCACTAGGTTTCAGTGCAGCTGGAGCAGCAAGGAACTAGGTCCTAGCTCATTGGCGCAAGTTAAGCATTTCAGTGGCACTAATGGCATTGCTAACCTGACTGAAAATAGTCAGCAATTAAAGTAAAGTTTTTAAGTAAATAAAGTGCAAATACTACCTAATTTGTCGACTGAAAAAATAAGAACCCCCTATTGTTTCGTCACGTGGGCATTAGTATGAATAATTTAGCACGCAAGTTCGTATTTTGTGGTTGAAAGAATTAACATCTGTATGATCATCTATAAAAACTACTGAAAAGTAAATAACAAAGACAAATGGCTGTCACGATTTATATTTTAAAGGTGCCAAACTTTTTGTAGTAGATGTCTGTGGGCCGCATCAGCTTGCGTTACAATTTAGTGTAATGTTATGTGCGAGAAGGAGCCAATAGAATTCAGTGTTGTAGGAAGACAGAAAAAATTGTGGTATTTTATGGCTTTGGAGTAAGTAGTCCGAGACGCATTCTCTACATGATGTAGATTGATACTGGAACATTTACGTAACTGCGACATATCAACTTGTGGATTGAAAATTTCAAAATGGACGACGCAGAGAGTCGATTAATTGGCAATGGTATGTTATATATGTGTTATTTATGTTCAGTTTGTGGCCAAATTATTGCATAATCTAGGTACAGTGTGGCATCCAGACTTTGATTCCCTATTTTTATCCATGTTTTATGCTGACTGGCATGGATAAAGGTGACAGCAATAATGTAAAATTTCATTGTGCACGTAAACCCTGAAAATTGTACCAAGTACATGTTAGACAGATATCCTGAAAGACACATAAAAAGGCCCCTTTCTTAAAATTTCAATTTTAGGAATTGTTTCACTTAGTATACTGTAATTTATCAGGCAATTGCCCTGAAATATTCATGCCTCTTTTGTTAATATTTGGTGACTTTTTAATTTGTATTCTCAAACACACAACATCGGACATTACCCCACTACATAAGCACCGTAGTATTTTCTCAAAGATCACTAATTAAATATCTACAATTCTTCATGAATTCAAATGATAAAACATTGACTCAGCATTTTTTGTTGCTTTCAGAAGAAAGAAACGAAGATGGGACGAGAGGAAATAACCCCGATCAAAATACCACAAACCAGGTAAAAGATAATTCTTAAAAACTACATGTAATGACAATCATATATTGACTCAAATGAACGCTGACTTTTAATCTATTTAAAAAAACGTCATGTTGGTAGATGACATGCTTAAAGCTAAAATTGCACCAGGAAGTTTTATTTATAATCACGTTGAAATATCAGCCGGCTTTAGGGTGCTCTATCTACAAGACGGACGCAAAAAACTTATAGGTGCGAACCCCAAAAGTACATGTTCACTATTCTTAAAAAAAGGAAAAATTAAATAACCAATTACATTCTTATAATTCATACCAAAGGCTAGAAATAATGTAAACCCGTTGCGGTTGTAATTTAACATGATTACTGGGATTTTTACGCAATGAAAATAAATACATATAATTTACGAGCGACTTTGTATCATAAAATTGTATTAAACAGAGTTTGCAACAGCCAAGCAGTTTTACTCTGCTCACAAACGAAGGTGCCTCAAGTCAAGCAGCTGCTGACGCATTTAGACCACGACCCGTAGCAAATCTCAATGGACCGCCCAATCCCGGAGCGATAGCCCCTCCCTCGTATCAACAGGCCATCCAGATGGAACCAATTCCTACTGAGAATAAAGAGTCAGTTCCAAATCAGCCACCTCCAGAATACTCAGGTCCGCCTCCCGGATACAATCCGTCCCAGTCCGGAGGGAACCGTTTTCACGGACAGAGTACGATGTCCGTAGCAGAGGAACAGGAGAGCGCGAACGCTGTGGAGGATGAAATTGGAAGGCTCATAATCCTGTAAGTACATACCATAAAAACCTTCTTATGTATTTCTAGGTAAAGTACCCCAATACCAGCCAAGCACAGCTATGCAGCTGTTAATAAGTGAACATAAGCACAAATAATTTACATCTGCGTCGATTTCTTTTGTTTAAAAGTTTACACTAAATGCAGAGAGTGTACACTTTTCACTAAAAGCAATTGACCCAGCATGTAAACGAGGTGTCCAGATATGGAGCATTGACCCTCATGCCTCCCCCCTCCCCCGACTGTTGCCTAGAATTGTCTGAAATAGACAGAAATGCATTTTCCCCAGTCCGGGGGGTGGGGTGGGGGAGGGTCCTGGTCAACTTTTTCCCAACTTTTGACACTGAGTCCAAATCTGCTGAAAATGCATTTCCCCAGTTGGGATTGGGGGGGGGGTCATACACAAATGTAGATTTCGTCCAATACATAGACCCTCCTGCTGAGGCATGAGGGTCAATTATATACAATAGTAGACTCGAAAGTGTCCCCTATTATACCATTAACCCATGAGTTTTGTTAGCCAAAAGTGTTAGCTTAGAGTGCGAAACAAGTACCGATGTCGTGTCACAATATGTTAAAAGCTTTTGCGTTTGTTTTACAAACGGAGAGAGCAAGTTCACGTAAACAAAGTAACACTACTACAAACATTCCGTTTTCACAAAATGAACACATATGATGAATATTGATTAATATGTGACGAAAATACCACTGGTTGTTTCTTATTCAGTTCTACTGTGGTTCAAGCACTCGAGGAAAGAGAACGGCAAAATGGAAACGCACCAGCAGGGCGCGCTACAGCCCAGGGTCCCGGTCAGGACACGGGCCGCGTCCCCGTCAGGATCACACGCATCTCCGGCGGCCCGCCGACCGCTTCACCGGGCACCGCCTCGAGGACGCATGCATTATCGCGGATCCCAACGGTAGCGCCCCCTTCTTTTGTTCGAATATTTTCTCTTTTGTGGTGTTTTTTGCCTATATTTTACTATTTTTAACGTAATTTTCATGGGGCGCTGCCTCCTTTAGGAAATCCTTCATTCGCTACTGTTGTTAGTAAATTAAATCACTAAGGCTTCCTCGGAATACCATAAGGTTATAATGCAGAAATTAAGAATATTAGTGGAACACCTTTTTCAAGGCCAGATACTCATGCCGCAGCACCTGCAGCTTAGTTACAGTACCTTTACAAACTTTCGAGTGAGACACCAAGCAGTAAAATTGTCCAAGTAGAGTCAATGAAGTTAGTTCCAAGCAGAGATTTTTATTTATTTATTTATTTTTTAAAAGTTATTTTTGGACCAGAGTCCATTTTCTGGGCCACGCTCTCCACAGGTTTTAAAGCCAGGGTGGTTCTCTCGACTGCACTCTTCCTTGCTTGCATGCGGTGATCCCAATGGTGCTGCACCCGCCTTTTCCACCAATAGGGGTGTATACACTGTACAAGCATGTGTACGACAAGCTCGCCTTCTGGACATCCCTCATGCTAGCAGAGGAAGGCAGGCAGCAGTGATTTCTGGAAACTGTAAACTGTATTAATTAATATAGCGCTTCTGCTCAGGCCACATTTCGTAGTGTGTCGTTCCATTGTCTTGAGAGGAACAGCCCCCCCCCCCATCCCCACATCAATTTCAATACATTTTATTCTGAGTGTTCCGTAGTTACTGAGAAACTGTATGAATAATCCCACGTGTATGGAAACTTCTTCAGGGACCTGCGAATGGAAGGTCGATAAACGGTACCCGAACGCAGCCGGTGAGACAGTGCACGCCCGCCAGGGAAGCGTGGGCCACGTACTACCTCATGAGGTGCTGCATTTTCGTGATCGTCGCGACAGTCATCGCGGTTGCCAGTGGGATTGGTGCTTCCAGTCACTCGTCTTCCTCTGGACACTCATATAGTAGTTCCTCACATTACTCAGGAGGAAATTCAGGTATGATTTAGATCTATTTCTTGGGTTAACAACGACGGATGAAAGAGTTTCCGTAGCAGGGGCCTCAATAAAACTTCTGTAAAAATTGTAAAACATCAGCAAAAATTCCATGAAATGAAAATCTTTGGAGCTGGTGCAAACCCCATGATTCACGAATGTGAAAGCTGTTTGAAAAAAGTATGAGATGTGTCACTGCCTTATCTGCTAACATCCCTACACAGTGGGGTCTCCTATCAGCAAAATTCAGGGTACTTACGGAGAGGATTATCGCATGCAAGCGAAGAAGTGCGTGATAATTCCACCCTGACCTCTCAACCCAAGGGCAGTCACACAGGAGTACTCACAAAATGGACCTCGGTCCTCAATATTCTTCAAAAGCAATCAGTTTTTATTGTCCTGCATTTTGAAGAAAGGCATGTAAACGGCTACAACATGGCTAAACAGCAATTATCCAAAGGGTAATAATCGTACCATAGACACCCGGAAGACATGACACCCTTAGACTTTTTAGAGAAAGAGACGTAGGGTCTTAATAAAGCTGTACGTTTCAAGTCCTGCTGCACACATGAAGCGCTACGCTCACATACCATATTTGTCCGTTTTATGGTGCATGCCCCATATTATGGCGCATCCCCCTTTTTCAGCCTACTTTAGGAACATTTCCATCGTAACTCACATGCATTCCATTAGCATTGTGTCTTGAAGGTGAGCTTTTTTTGTTCAATTATGTATGTTGAAAGATAAAAACTGCAAACAGTATTAATAAAACACCAGTGGCTGTTGTATTATCAATTTGTTTCCATTAACCGTATGCAATAATTCAGAACAATTCCAATTTCCAATAATTAGAGTACATGAAAATCTGTGTGTCTGATAACTAATTAATTCTCATAAATATTC
>JBCAUI010521189.1:0-11887 GCA_038406195.1 Haplosyllis anthogorgicola | reverse complement strand
GACTCCACCATTATATTATTTGTTTACATCGGGACACGAGCTTCACACCAAGTTTACATCTTCTTTACACTTGGTTGACACGAATCCATTCCAGTTCACTCTTATTCAGTCACAACAATAGCTGATAATCATAATTGCAATCCTGTTGTGCTATGTGTGAAATCTGACAGTAGGACAAAATGTATGCTAAGGTCAAGTACGTAAACACTTGAAAACATGGTCCGCATCACATAATTGACATTCCGTGTGGGAGATAACAGAAGTCAAGGTATCCAATAAAGCAATTCATGTGTTTCTGCTCGGTGAACAATAGTACAGTCTCCACTGACAAAACATTCGGATAGAACGTGATGATAAGATATGTAAATTGACACGAACAGCGTTTCGTAAAGTTTTTCTCTGTGTTTAATTCACAGATGTACGTCGCCAACAACAGAGAACCAGCACCCAGTCCTTACGGATTCAACGGATACATCGACATCTACTGAACAAAGCGTCTTTTCTTTAGCGCATAAGGCCGGAGATACACGATGCGATGTGATCGTTTGCTACCGATGATTGCATGTGATTTCAATCAGGAATTCTACTGTAGAATATAACTACTCATAACAGAGAGATGAAAAGTATTATATTCTGCCATATTACTACCAAAGTGACGCTTCTATCACAACACGATATTAGATCTACTCAAATAAGTAAAACGTAATTGCATGCGACTGACATCGTTGTGATTAGATAGCGTCGTGTATTTCCGGCCTAATATGTTCAGGGTAAAAGACTCAGCGTGAAATTCTGTTGTTTCAGAATGAAACACAAAATATGAACTAAGTAACCGATTTTTTTCTTTGCTGTATTTGAATATCGTTGTGTAAAACTGGAAGAAAATGTATTGAAATAATGAAGATTTGGCGTTAACGCACAGCGTGAATTTCTATTTTCAGTTTAAATCTCAATTCTTTTATTGTTTTGTTGTTAATGTATTTCCTTTGGTGGGGATAACAAGTATTTTGTCGATAATGGCTGCTTTGTTTAAACATATATGTTTAAAAGATATATTTTTTATAACTATTTGTGAGATCCATATAGCTAAAGGTAACATTTGTGAAAGATCTTGATTCACAGTTAAATACAGGCAAAATAATAAAAGAATTGTTCGTGTCATAAAATTACTATCAATTTGGAAACGTACAGAACAAAGAGAAAACAAAATAATTTCGCGTTTCGCTTTTGATGTGCTATTGTTACCAAAATGATAGGAATTTAATGATGCATCGTTACTCTGTTCTCGAGAATTCTACTTATATTTGTATCCCAGGGATTAATTAACTCTGATACCATTACTTTTCAAACCCTCCAAAAATGATGAGCTATTGCGTAATTAGTTTTTCTTTACTAAAATTGAAAATATCACAATATTTTGTGTATCCTTATCATCTACTAAATTTCCGTCTCCTTCTGAAGTGTAGGCCGAATATGTCATTAAAGGATGGTCAGATTTAAGCATTGATTTTGATGGATTCTGATTTGCTGTAGCCGTCCCACCCCTTGACATATGTGGGGGCCTTATCCGATAAATAATTAATATTGACTTTAAGGGGAATGGATGTCGCCATGAATGTTGAACATTTTCAAATGTCATGTTGATAATGCCATATTTGGTGTATGAAAAGACAATCCAATGAAATTTTAATCGTGATTTATTTATTTGTACCTAGCTTTGAGGCTTTTAAATAATTTATAACAGGCTAGATATTTATACAATTAGGAATATAAAGCCAAAAGTAAAGTTATCAACTTCCTGCAGGAGGTGTGTCCACCATTTGGTATTTTGCTAACACCATGCAGGCCCGGATCCAGGATTTCCCGTAGGGAGGCGCCAACCCAGAATTTTTCGAAAAACCCCTAAATAATGGGGGAAATCGGCAAAAAGTGCATGAAAATGAAACAAATTCCGGCCGGAGGAGGGGGGGGGGCCTCCCGCGTCCCCCTGGATCCGCCAATGCCATTACAAATTGCGTTACAGCTCGTAGCGTCACCTTTTGTACTTTTTATCCCATGTCCATCGCAAAGTAGACATAATTCTCCGCTCTTGTAGTATCCGGCGTTACAAACTAAATTATGTAATTAAATTTTACCATCCTTATGTGACTCAGGTATGTGTGTTTTAAGGAAAGTTTAGTTAATTTGGCCAATCGGGCTAATCAGCCTTTTTTTGGGTTAACATTCTATCATATTGTAAAAGAAGGTCTTTTTTCTGTTTTGTTTTTCAACTGTCTAACTGAAATTAGACTCTGGACTTTTTTCATTTACATTTACGATGTTAAACTCCATTGTTGGCAAAGTAAATTGAAATATAGGTTTTTAAATATTATTTTTTAGCATATATATTTATCGGTCTACATGTACCGTTATTTGGTAGTAACGAGAGTTAGATAAAATACACTTAATTAAGTTTTGTTTGGTAAGTAAGGAGGTAAAATATGGACCAGCTTACCACAAGCCGTGTGCTTATTGTTCGGCACTTGAGCTGTTCCATCACAGGGCGTATCTTCGTTGCAGTCAGTGGCATTACCGGATGACGATTTGATGGTATTTCCTGTACAAAGCGAACATGTGTCTCCGTTTTTGTAGTAGCCAGCATCGCAGACTAAAGTAAAATATTTCGAGACCGTCGATACAAATATTTAATTCAATCAGGAATCACACTAATAATTTTTATAATTAAAGTCGCTTCGTTCAATTCTGGAGAAGTTTCACCCTGATGGGGTTCGCCTCAGGATCGGAAACTTACCATACGCCTCACATATGTACTTTCTTCCATTATCACAGCTGTCGTCCCCAAATCTATAATCAAGAGTCCAAGTATCCACAATTTATATCGCCATGATCTGGATTTCCTGTATTATAACGGAGTAACTTTGTATCGACAAGGATTTTCCTGACATTTAAACTTTAAACTATTTTATCCATTTCCGTGAATTCTAATGGGAACTCTAAACATATAAATAATTCCACAGGGTAAGATTGATTTGATTTGAAGGTTAGAATTGTTTACCACTCTCCAGTTGGAGTCGCTGTTCACTAATGTAACTTGATTCAACCAAACGTAAACGTCATCATTGCGTGCGTCATGAAATCCTATCCACGTCCTCGAGTTGAAAGATCTGAAAAGAGTTTTGTTATTTAATTTTCATTTTCGTAATGAAAAACAGATAATATGTAAAACCTAAGAGGTTTTCAGATCAACCCCACTCCTCTCTTTCTTTCCCTGCAAGGACAACTCAACATTTTTATTTTATGTCTTGATTCTTTTCCCTTTGATTCTTTTCCCTTTGATTCTTTTCACTTTCACCAATACTGACACTTGCTCGCAATTTGGTCCTTTTGGTACATTTCAGATTCACCATGGGTGCACATAAGATACCGTGTGGCATTTTTCAAAAATGGCTTTCAATTTTCATCCTCTGTATTTTTTTCCTCAGTTTTATTATCATAAATAGCTCAATAAATGATTTTTGATGGCCTAATGGGTAAAAAAATGTTGTGCTTGTTGTAATATGCATTTATTCACATCTCAGTAAACCTTCCAAATTAAGTCATCAGATTTAATGTACGGATTTAGGAATTAGAATAGAAATGTTAGTGAAGAGCACGCACACACATAATGCATGTCCTACTCAAAGAACATACAACAGCAGCTGTACACCTAGGAACTCATTCAGAGAGACTCTCCCATTCAAGAAGTTCTCTTGTAGCAATTAGCTCAATAAATTGTTGTGTGTAAGTGATTGCTTGTTTCTATGACATCAATGGGGCACTCCTTCAAAAACAAATACACTGGGTGTTCTCTGTTGCTTGCTTGTGTAGTGAGAATGTCTTTTGGATCGAATTCTTACGACTCTTGTTCTTTTATGGCAGATCGTTTAGCTACCGTATCCAGCACAGCTAGTCTCTGTTTCTTGTCTTCACAGTTAGACTGGGCTTTACCCCACGTGATACGCTCGTCAAAGCGTGTAAAAATCACATCTGATACTGCCACTGGTATCACTAAATCAAAACAAAAATGTACTAGGAATGAAGTCAGAAATTGTCTCCTGACTGAAACAAAGAAATTCTAAAGGCAAGGAAGTCATTGTTATCGAATCAAGTTTTTTTTCTACAGACCTGAACAGTTGTATTAAAAGATAAGGCATGTGTTAGAAGCATTATATTTTCGTCCAAAATTCAGTGAAAAATGCATGAAATTATGAAATTTCTGGCCGTACTAATCGCACATGAAAGGGATTTAAGGGAGGTATCGTATAACAGTTGCAATAGGCAGATCGTGAAATTACAACTAAAAGTTAACGTCCGAATTTAAATAACACAGCATGAAAGTCAATTGAAAATTTTATGTTGGGTTATTGAATTTCGGACTTTAACTTTTAATAGTAATTTCACCATCTGATTTTCTTGTAAAATGGTACATACCCGCAGCACACAATGATACAAGGAAAACAAACGTCTTCATTTCTTTGTGCTTAATCCTAAACATTATAATCCAAATAAATGCATTTTCTTGAATATTCGGATTTCGTGTTATTTTTGTCTAATATATTGCAAATAACGTAAATCAAAACTTCACACTAACCAGTGGTATAAAGTGCATTTGTGAATACGTGGTATGTTAAATGAATTATACCACCTTACAATAAAAGTAATGTGTTACTGATCATAAACTTTATATGAACACGGGAGTTATTAACAAAAAGCTGAATTTATCGTTAACTGGACCAGTAATCATAAAAGTGACATTTTCCACATTGTCAGTGTATAACTGCTGATATGAGATTCATTGCCAGATCCCAGAACAGATCTCTTGAATAGTAATACATCTTATTTTATTGATCGGGCTTTGAGGGGATATTTTGAATCTTGTATGCCCTGAAGTGAAATCCACTGGCAGAGAGAAAAAACAGTTTTGTGAGATGAAACAACAGAGCTTCTCGAGGTGCGTTTCTTCATTTGATTAGCACAGCAAATAAAACGTCACCAAATTAACAATAACTTTCTTGAAATGAGATGCAAAATGATTTCACAAACACTGTTCAGTACACAGAAATTGTATTATTTTGGAAAAGAAGAGAACAAATGAAAGAACAAAAGAATTTCACGCTGTACTTTTGATGCCCAATTGTTAAACTTCTGATAAGAATTCCGTGTACTGATTTCTTCCGTTTTTCAATCAATCTCTCATGGATCTACCTGTACCTCACAAATGTCTACATCCACATTGTACTGAGTTACACCGAGGGAGTACACGTGTATGAGACACTGATCTGCTGAGTCAGCACATTTACATCTCATTGTGCACATTCGCTTATCAGCCTCAACACTAGAGTTTGTAATTTCGCAATAGAGAACACCCAGTATATTTGTTTTGAAGGAGCGCGGTCGTAGTATCTGTCGTAAATCGAGAATCCTTCATTGATGCCCTATGGAACATGCATAGAGGGCGGCATCTTCTAGTGCGAAATCTCCATAGTGAGAAATATAATGGGTGTTTTGTAACGCATCTTTCCATTCTCACACTGTTTTTGCCACAGCTTGGTTCCATCTCTTTCATAACCACCACAGAGCTCAGATGATTGCAGTCTGCTTCAAGTTCCATTGTCACAGTCATATCTATGTGATGCCCATCACCACAATTGCTGTTCAGTTCCAGGGTGTATTGTACATGGGCTCCATCTGGTGTTTGTTATATATGGACACATGTGCTTGTGCTGCCATCTATTAGGTTCTCTGAATCAGAACCGGAAATGTGCCTCACGCATGGTGGGACGACTAAAATAAAAGTGTAGCAACGTTAAAAAAGCCGATTAATATTTTTGGACATGCAAAATTACAATGTTAACAAGTTCATTTCTGATAAAAGTAAATAGGAGTGACTTCGTTTACCACAAGCCGAATGTTCGGCATTTGGTATATTTGTTGTCCCGTCGCATGGTGAAAATTATAAACAACACATGAATCACATGTGCAGTGTCATGTCAACCAAATCTGACCAAATCTGTCAGATCTGAAAGAAACTTCGATTGGGAAAACGTGTAATGGCATTGAACAGATTTGGACAAATTAGATTCCAATAACTTTACCAAAAGCGGTGTGTTCTGGGTTAGGAACAGTCGACACTCCGTCACAAGCTGCATCACAGTTAGCGTCACCGCTTGTCGTCTTTATCGTGTTACCGCTACACAGCACGTAGGAGCCTCCACTCTTTTAGTATCCGGCGTTACAAACTGGGAACAGTTAATGATGAAATAATAGAAAAAACCGTCACACACACAATCACAGACAAATCCAAATACACTGGCAAAAATAGATGGAAATTGGATGGTACTCAATTTGATACATCAGAATACAAAATATACATTGGATTTAAGGCCCGTCAGGTGCTGCCCCCATTTTTTTTAACCGATGAACTTTTGTCCATAAGCTTACTTTGGGAAGTACAACATATTATCACACGCTTCACTTGTAATATCCAAAATGACGAATTTCCTAACATATAATTTGAATTGCAATGATGGGTTGTCTTGAAATGGTAAATAGTGTATTTATGATTTAATCTTTCATACATGATCTTCCACTTCCGCGGTATCCAAAAAGATAGAACAATTTGTACCAAGTGGCCTTGAAATAGTTTTTTTTTTGACGGGCAGTTATTTTTGGTAGTTTGCGAGGGTTCAATCAAGCATGGTACTTTTGAAGGTGAAAATCGACATTCCATCACCCCAGGAGCAAATTCACCCAAGCGATTACAGAAACGTGATTCTAAGAGCGTGTCCCAAACAGCACTTGACAAGCAATAAATCTGATGTTTACGCCATTAGCCACTATATTTATTTTATCTTTATAAAGAGACACAATTATTTACTCACCGCAAAGCCGTGTGTCCACTGTTAGGAACGTTAGTGGTGCCATCACACGGTGCATCAGCGTTACAGTTCGGGGCGTCACCAACCGTAGTTTTTATTTTGTTTCCTGTACATAAGACACACATGGGAGGACTTCCTGTTTTGTAATAACCAGCGGCACATTCTTTTCTGCATAACAGATTTAAACCATTAAGTAAAAGGCGAAGTGCAACAATCTTCACAGTTTACTAGTTCCCTCTGGTTTTGACTCACCACTGATGGCCATTTTGCAATTCCCTTTTCAATCCCATCAAAAGTTACATTATGTTTTGTCAAAAATCGTACAGTTCAACAATGAAGAATGGATGTGAAAGTAAAGCATGTTAATCAACTGTATTCATGCGTAAAGAAAGCTAGCCTTGTAATGACAGGAGGTCTTGTTTACTAAATGTCTCTGCTGTTTACTTAAAACTGTCCCAATAAACAATATGTTCATCTGTTATCCCTAAAAATGTTATGTAAACACAGGATAAAATATCCGAAAAAATTCACGCATTTCTTTAATTACACACTTTAAAATTTTTTTAATTTGTGCTTTAAAATTTGCTCAATAGAAAGGTAATCGACCGTGACCAAGTTTATTCATTGTCTGAATAGCCGTGTAAATCAAATTCCAAGTTGATTAAATGTGTGTCTTGTGACAAGGGTCTTATCAAAATTGATAATGTCCAATTGTTGTTGTCAAATTTGCCTAAAACTAAAGTAGTAGTTGGTATAAATAAAATTATTTTATATTATTTTTAAAACAAGCATTACATACTTTCATTATTAACTCAACTTGCCAACATGCTCCGCTTGCTGTCCAGGACCAAGTTTTTACACGGTGAATTACTATGGAACCTATTAGTTAGTTTGTGAGGCACAGCTAATATGGTAATCTTGTAGTTTGAATAGGTTGTCAACATTCTACGCCACACAGTCGAGGTTTTACCTTTTTATGTTTTGTTTGCTTCGTTAGCAGTACACGGAATTTGTATCAGTTTCAAAACGTCTAGAACAAAAGAAAGGAAACTGATACAAATTCCGTATACTGGACTTTTATTACCTAGTTCCTATAATTTTCTTTTCTAAACAGATAAATTCACTAATTTGCCTAGATAGTTGGTCAATTAGACTAATAAATTAGACTAATTAGGCATGAACTCCGAGTTGAAATGTCACACTTTCACGCAGCTTGTTAGCTTGTTTCATGCAGCTTATTAGCAAATCATAAATATTTTAATGGCAAGAAACAATTGAATTTCATTCTAAGCTATTGAGGCAAATAAAATTAAGGCAGGAATCTATATTCACATAATATTGATGGAAATTTAATTATCTGTAATGTTTAATTGAAAGTCTTTGCTGTAGGACATCCCGTCTACCATGCTTCAACATGCCATGACACGAAATGCCATGTTTTAAATTGAATGAAACCAACAAGAACTGTCTACATTTTTGAAAAAGCAAGCAGTAAATAAAAACATAATTCTTACCTACACGTTTATGAAAGTTATCAAAAATTAGAATAACATCTTACAAAGACCTGACATTACGTATCGTTACGGTTATGCTACTGACGTTCTACATTTCGTCTTCAGATTCGAAACCACCGTCAATATTTTATGAAGGGAAATTGCATTTTATATAATAACGAATATATCTCTTTAATCTACAAACAAATATAGTTATCGATTTGCTAATTGCCTCCTCTATTATTTGTTAAAACACTTATCTGCCATGAAGTCAGACACTCATCCCCTTTGATTTTAGTTTGCCCACGCGCCAAACATATAAAAATAATTAAAATATGTTTTTCCTCAATTGAAAAGCTACAATCAATTTTTACAATATCTACTACTAAGATTACTGGGATTCGGTCGTCTTTATTTATACACGTAACATAACAATTCGGCGATATTTACAGTAATTAACTGTTGTAGAGACCAGACAGTAGGGAAAATTCTACCAAAGCAAAACACAGCGGCTCACTTTACGTCGTATTTAATGTTCAGTGCTATTTTTGACTTGGGGTTTTGTTCACCAATTGAATTGATTAACATACCTCCATTATTAACAGCTTTTCATAAAAAAAATCGTATTCCTTGTACATAAATCGTATCAATCGTTTACATGAGGATATAACGACGTTTCCACAAGGTATCGTGTTAAAGTTCTGATTTTGTGTATTGTAACCACAAGTCTATTTACAGTGTAATCAAGTCATTGCAATAGTTTTATCTTCAAAGATTTATTTGCATATATCAAAATATTTCTAAATTTAATGTATCATTTGCACTTCTTCACACTTCACGTTTCAATGTGAATCTCACAAATCTGTTCATCTGGAGGATTATGATTCACACCTGAGTACAGGTGTACCAGACACTGATCTGCTGACTCAGCACATTTACATCTCAACCTGCATATTTTCTTACCAAGCTCAACAGCAGAACCAGTAACTTCGCACCTGTTCACTTTGACACTAGTTTTACTGATCGTCCACACTCAACACTGACTGGAGAACATTACAGTCAGCTTCCAGCTCCATTGTCACTCTTACATTGATGTGATTTCCATCTCCACATTTACTGTTCACTGCCAGGGTGTACTGTGTAGAGGTTCCATCTTGTGTTAGAGGTAGAACTGTACATGTGCTTGTGTTGCCATCTGTTAATTTCTCTCCATCAGGACCGTGTATTGTACTAATGGCTCCAATGCACACAAAAATATGTAAGTAAGTTAAACCGAAAAATTCATTGCTTTTTCTACTTGGCGAACAAGCAAAGACGCAATTGACGAAGTTTGCAACACTAAGAAATAATAAAGTCTATCTTGCAGACAATCCATTTTATTCTAATGCTCTTAGATACTTTGAGAACACTCTTTTAGAAGAAAGAGATTTCTTCATTTAATTTTAGGTTGCCAAATCATTTAAACCAGCAGAAGAAACAACGAACCTTATTTACTAATAAAATTAAATTTTAGCACTACCACAAGCGATATGATCTGCATTTGGTACACTACTTATTCAGTCACATGGGGTGTCGGCTGAACAATCTACAGCATCACCTAGTGCTGATTGCATTGCCACTACATTTGATACAGGATCCATTAGCTCCGTAGTGTCCAGCGCTACATACTGAAATGTGTTCAATAAAGTAAATGAACAAAGTGACAAGATGCTTCAGTACACTGAATTCGTATCAGAATATTAAGCATGAATTTTTTTTCGTTCTCTCCTTTGTTCCCTTCGATTTCAAAATGATACGATTTCTGTGTACTGTTCGTTTTAGTTGAGACAAGCCTAAGTGAAAATCCCCTGTCCCCTGTGAGAGCCACTGATCCGTAAGCAGGCATTACCGAACCATTCTATCAGATTATTTATTTAAAAAATATTTTGAAGGAATGTGTTCTGCAAATGGACAATTTTATTTCTTAAATTTGTAAATTATTGAAATATCCAGTGATCATGTAATTTAAAAATTTGATAACTATTTTTCAACTAATTATAAATTTAAGTTTCTTGTTGTTAGTGAGAGAGTGCTGAATGTTTATTGCAACTACATAATTGTCTTGACTGGGATGAAATTTCACACACAAAACAAACTTGGAAGGCTTGTCATGAGCAAGAGTCTCCATAGTGTAGTGGTAAAGTTTTCATTTAAAGAGCAGAAGGTTCTCAGATCAAATCCCTGGAGGACATAATTTTTTTGCTTCTTCACAACATGGAATAGCTAATGAAAATTGTTATATTCTGAGAACATTAATAATTTAATACAAAAATAATTTTAGTTTTAAAATGAAAAAGGTATTATAAGTGCCAAATTATTATTTTATGGTGAATGTGAAATTTTTATCACACAGAATTGAAATGAAAAAGCTTAATAAATGAGATAAGAAACATTTTGCTGTGTACAGCTGTCTATCTATGTACGAGGACTTTTTCATTTACTCGGCTCTTTCCTTGGCCAGTTAAAAGAGTTTTGAATCTGAACCAACATATGATGTATCCGTGTTCCTTTTTCATATTTGTAACAAAACAGATCATCATGACCTAAACTTTACTTAATATTAACAATGGTATGACCCATGATATGTGGTGCATTGTCCAGGAAGGTCATACTGAGCTTCATGTGTCAACTGATGACATGCTCTTTTTGTACTGGAACAGCTGTTGTGCATGTCTTATGGAAATTTAAACAGTAAAAGAGGTGACCATTTAACATGCAAATCTTTCTCATCTTACATTTAATTTGGTCATGATCATCTGGTGCATGTAAACTGAAAGGAATCTCAACATGAAACTTTGTCATCTCTAGACTAACACATTTGTGAGAAGTTAAAGTTAGTTGGAAATTTTGTTAAAGCCAAAACTAGTTTTGACACGAAAGTAAATAACATTGAAGGATGCAATCAACACAGAGCCCAAAAAGTCAACTTATCTTAGAAATGAAATTAGTTTGAAATTTAAACAAAATGCCAAGTAATTCTGATGCAAAAGTTAATCACCAAAAGATGCAGATGAATGGTCGTCAATAACTAAACATTTTAGAACACATTTTGTCAGCATGAGTCTGTGGCACAGTGGTATAGCTCTCGATCAAAGATCACAGTTTTACGAGTTTGAATCCCACAGACGTCTCATGAATTTCAGGTGATTTTTTAAAAAAATACTTTAAATTTAATTCGCAAAGTGGCTTTTTATTTCAAATAGATAGCGATGGATCATCTTCACAATTTGTATTGAAATAACATTGGAGCATTAAATTGGTTCCGGATCATTCTATTTCGACTTAAAAGTCCTTAAATTGACATAAGTAGCTAGTATCCTTAGCCAGGGTGGTTCCAGTTGATTGATTTCAGTCACAAGCAGCTGAACATGGTGTGCCTGGATGATCTAGATTGCCCATATATGGCTGGATCTAATTTGAATTGACCTGGGTCATGTC
>JBCAUI010521178.1:0-11887 GCA_038406195.1 Haplosyllis anthogorgicola | reverse complement strand
AAAATTATACCTGGAATTTTGTATAAAATCCTGGAAATATCCTGGAATTTTGTGAGTGCAGAAAAGTGGGAACCCTGTGTCTGTCTTATTGACTTAGAATGGCTCATTTATTCATTCTATGACATTTTATGCATTGTACTGAAATATTGATGCATCGCACATATTTTGTTGGATGCTGAAGGGCATCACGCATATTTTGCTAGTTAAGCATGGTAATTGGAAAAAACAACTAGATCTAATTCCTTGAAGATAACATTTTATTTCAATAAATATACATTGTAAGATAGCATTGCAATTGTTTGTAATAGGTTATTTGTGCATAAACCCAGTAATAACAACAGACAGCAAACAGCATTTGGCACAGCAGCCAGCAAACATCGACAGGGGCAAATTTGCGCCCCAATCTTGAAACATCTCGTTGACATTGTCATGGATTTGTCGTTTGTCTGATTTCAGGGACAACTAGATCTAGACTATTGCCATGGATGGAACATGGACACAAGTACTCTGCACTGAATCCAAAAATACGGATGAAGAAAAAAGTATGTATCAAGGAATGGACCCTCCGCTAGGAAGGACAGTTCCAGAAGAATCCTTGAACAAAAATTTGTCTGTTTCTGAGGGTTTCATTCCTGTGTCAAGAACTTCTTGTGATGATTACGTGCCTCATGATTATTCAGCCTTGAGTCCCATCAGTGAAGAAAGAGAAAGCGATCTTTTTGATGAGGAGATATCTGATGAAGAAATTGATTATGTGGGAACTGAAGATGATTTGCGAAGCTTAGATGGATTGGTAAACTTCAGAATATCCGAAATCCTGCCAACTGGTATGACACCATTGGACAACTCAAAGAACTGCACGAATGATGAAGAAGAACTTCTGTCGGAAGAAAGCCCAATCCTAGCTACTCCAGTAGTCATGCCAGAATGTAATGAAATGGATTCAAAACTCAAAGACAGATATTTAGAGACTCAACAAGTATCATTCGTTCCCGTTATGGTTAAGCCAGGTATTTTAAAAAAAACCTTTTTGTGCGATGATGTTCATCATGTCAATCAGGTAGTTACGTTATCACAAAATTGAATCATTCAGATGCAAGGAATTTCATGCTGTGCTATTATACACAACAAAAGTTCTTTGTTATCGTTGTTGCCTTTCACCGAAAGATAATAGCCTTAAATTTAAAATAGAATAACTTCTCCTTTGTAGCTGCTCGGCCCAAATCACCAAAGTCAATTTTGGAACTAACAGAAACGGCGCTGAAGAATCAAGGTTGTTTAACCGTAAAACAAATATGTGACTGGCTCAGGTATGAATTATATTAAACATTTATCAAAAGTAAATCGAGGATAATTTGTGAAATTTATAGCAACATAATCACGAAAAGCACCGATATTTTGTGCATATTTGCTAGTTGAATACAATTATGCGTTCGTTAATTGCACGGTTGAGACAGTATTTGGACTCAGACTAAGTTTTAATTTAATTTTCTTTGTAGTATATATAATGAAGACGTAACTAAACGTGAAGATTCCTTTGATTGCGTTTTGGCTAGAAAACAGGAACAACGTTGGAGGCGGCAGGTAGTGGTATAATCTCCTGTTTACATCTTCATATTTACATCTGTATATATTTCGTGAAATTTTAGAAAAAAACATTTACGGTGAGATAATTGATGTCACATATAGACGAGGTCGACATTTAAACAGTTGCGTGTTATAACTAATGGTCAAATTTGGGGATATAATTTCTACATCTATTAAGGACATACTAGTTATCAATAACTGTACTGATCATCTCATTTAGGCTACAGTGGAGAGCGTGCTGAATTGCTATCCTCAATTCTTCAGAATTTCCCAAGAAGGCACAGAGGATATGTGGATGTTGACTCGGACTGAGAATGAATACGTAACAATAGACAATAGACCAACACCAAAAATAGCCACTGGCAGTCACACAAACCACCACTGGGTGATTCTGCATTTGATTCATATAAACTTGGATAACAACATGCTTAACTACCACAAATTCTGTAATCGTCATCGTATTGGGTTTTTTTGCCCTAATTCTTTTGCCGCTTTAGGCAGATTTGGCACATTTGGCAGGGAAATTTAGACGAGTTTTGGTACATAACTGATAATAGTCACTTGAAAATACTACATTCAGTACTGAACCTGAAATTAGTCATGGACCACTGTTGGTTATTTTACTGAAAATAGTGTAAATTCCCTGTCAAATCTGCCTAATTTAGCAGGAGAACGAATTAAGAAAAACCTAGATTAGTTAACTCATGAGA
The DNA here is from genome assembly GCA_038406195.1 of Haplosyllis anthogorgicola. Taxonomy (NCBI): domain Eukaryota; kingdom Metazoa; phylum Annelida; class Polychaeta; order Phyllodocida; family Syllidae; genus Haplosyllis; species Haplosyllis anthogorgicola. The sequence goes on along the minus strand of JBCAUI010521178.1, from coordinate 9,590 downwards.
AGTACCAGAGCCTACAAAAAGTGCACGTGCTACAGAATTGTTCATCTTATACAATTTAAGTCATCCCGTTGCCATTTGAAAGACCGAATGACAATCTACATTAGGATTAAAAATGATTTAAAATAAGGAAATAAAGGTGATAGATTCATTTTAAAGTTTTATTTTTTAATGTATGCTTTCAGAAAAAGCAGAAGTTAGCAGAATATAGAAGTTCAACACCCAGCCATACCGTTACATTATCCATGTTGAATCATACAAATGAAAATCAGTTATGGTCCAAGACTGATATTCAAGATGAACCACTAAATCTGGTAATGAAAACCCCAGAAGAGCCGTTAAATCTCGTTACCAGGCCAAGCAATCCCGATGTAACATCCAGTAATTCAAAATCTGATGTAAACAACAGCGATGTTGAAGGCAGAAAAGTAATGAAGAAGACCTTTTCAAAAGTTTCATCAAGAGCAGGACTGTCACAGTGGGTACTTAAGAAGAACAAATCGAAACCGGTAAAATCCAAGAGGCAATCGATGCAGTCGCTCTCAAAGAAGAAGTTACAAGACAAACGGAAACTGAAGAAAAAACGGTGCAAGAAATTAAAAGTGATGCAAGCAGATACAAACAAGGAAAATGATCCCACGAACTCAACAAAACCCGAAGAGGCTCATGGTTTATCAACAGGTGAGTTAGAGAAAGCAAAGGACACAAAAATCAAGTTGATAAAAGTTGGTGGTTCGTACCAAATTGCATCTCACAAAGAACAGCAATGTGAAGCAACAGAAGCTAATGCTGTTAAAGATGTTGATGACTTAGTTATTGACGGGTCGCTTCACAAACAAACTTCAGAGAAGTATCAAAATGATAAAGAAGGCAAGAAAGAGACGCAGACACAACAGAAGGCGGATGAATGCGAGGAAAAAATAAGTCGGTGTAGTTCCTCAATTGGTCCTGATAAATTCAAGAGTCCAACACGATCCAACAGAAGCGCACAAGGTAAATCGTCACCCTTGCAGAATGTTCAGATCATCACAGTTACCAAAGGAAAGGCCCAAGATGGTGTCACTGTGGAACGAAAGCCTATTTGGATCCAAATTCCAACAAGTTCGGGTGGTGCAAGAATAGTTCCTTTAGTGGTACCACAAAGAAGCCCTAAACGAAGCGTTCCAAATCCAACAGTATCGTACCAACCATATACCCAGCAAATGAAAGGCTTAACGAAAAACGCAAGCGATTATCGAAAGAAGTCGGGGTTTCCTCAAGTTACCGAGTTTAACAAAACGAGAAAAGTCTTCAAAATAGGAGAAGACGGCACAATATCCTGTCTTGGTACTCTGGAGGAAGTTGAGAAGTCCGGACTCCTCGGTAACAAACCAGTTGTCCAGGAAAATACTGGTAAACAAGCAGAGATTAAAACTGCTTCAACCCTATTTGCTAAGAAAACAGAGGGAAGCATAATGGATACAAAAGCAGCGGGGAAGCCAAAGCCTCAAGTGGAACCGACGTCATCACAGAAGAGAAAGAACATTAATGCTCCAAGGGTTATAGATCTCAGCGTCAAGAAACCCAAATTGTGCGGAGAACCCGGATTGTTAACAAACGAAAATATATCGAGTGAAAATATATCAGCGCCAGGACAGTGTCAAATCAAGTCTCACTCAATCGTTGCGGATCACATAAGAAACCCAGTGAGTCAAGAAAAAGCAAGCACTGAAGAAACCTTGTTTGGTCAGGAGAAAACGAAGAACAAATCGACAAAGTGCGTTACTTCCATTCTGCGTGAAAATGTTGATGCTGCGTTTCATACCAAACTCCGGGTGCCTGTGAAACAGAATGTGCCATCCATACAAAGCCAAAGCTTGCAAGCCAAAAAAGCGTTTGTAATGCCACTTCAGCAAAATATGGCTCTAATACACTCGAATAACAACAATGCAAACGAAACCAACCTGTCCAAGATGAACAATTGTTATACAAAAGAAGGTGCAAAAAATGTACCAACAAAGGTTAAAGATGAAAGAACGGAAGGAAAGAAAAAGATCAGATCGAAAATCAAAAATCAGATCAAAGAAAGCTACTTTGCAAACGAAAGAAAGAGTTCCGTTGGAGATCAGACAAAACTGACAAAGGAAGTCAGAAGACCGGATTTTTTATTCCAAGCCCCTTTTTGTCCACTGTATGCTATACCTGCGGAAGAAATGCCAACAGCAAATTTCCCAAATGGACCAGCTTACTACTATCCAGTAAGATGGCAAACCAACAGCCCATATCCAGGTAACTTTTCAGTGCACCTTAATTTTGTCCATTATAAAAAGTGCCTTTCTGGCCCCTACATGTGTGAATGAAATTGCGGCATTTTAGAACAAACTAAAACAGAAGTGTATAATAGTGCACAAAGCTCCGATTAATTTGAAGGAAAAAGAACTATACATGTAAATGCGTTATAGACCAGACTTTTTTTATTTGTTGGATTACATTTCAATGAAGGAACATTTTTAAGGAGGCATGCAACCAGTACAAAAAGTAAAAATGAAAATTGAGTTTGCTGTATATTTGTATTTTTGATGAAAATTCACGAAATTTACATAATTTTGCCAACAAGTTATTCAGTGAGGTGATGGAAAGTTATGATTTTGTGATTTGGAGTTTTTTGGATTCTTTTTACAAGTCTTGTTTTTGGGACCGACGGGAAACGTATTCCAACAAAAAAAAGTTTGGCCAAAGTAGTCAAGAAATTTGTACATTTAGTTATACATTTTATAGGTCCCAGATACGGTCTGTACAATCCGAGAGCAATGCCACGCGGGTATCCACAAATAGGACCAGGCTGCCAACATGTAAATTATGCTAATAAAAAAGAAGAGCAAAGAAATATGCCAGAGCATCGATTTGCACCATCTTTCGTTCCAGGTATGTATATTTCCTGTGGATAGTAACTAAGCCCACTTCGTGAATGTGCCAACATTAATGACGGAAAACAATCTCACGTGTGTAAAGTTTTCAATAGCTGTGGTGGTGTCAATAAAGAAGACCGAAGGTCCACTTCGCGACACACAGTAAAAATTATGTCGCTGTGATATATATTCTTATATTTACAGCCATATTTTTTGTTGTTTTTTTTTTAAACCATACTCCTGGACAAACAGTTGATGGTGCAGTTTTCTTATTTGGCGGGTTTATGCATCTATATACCCTCTTTATTGCGTGTGAAAACTATGTTGATGCCACCAATATTTCAAATTTAGCAGCCGTATTTGTTATTTTCTCAAATCATTATATGAGAATTGATTTTATTTATACCATTTCTATATTTGTGTCCAAGTGATATTGTGTCCAGTATTCTTCAAATTGGTTTTTAATAATAATTGAGCCCAGGTCCATCAGAACCTATTTTTCTGCTTTTCTTTGTAGAAACGTAAATTATTTGCCTTTTCATGTTACTTGATGCATGTTTACAGCAACATAAATTCAGTTTTTTATATTTTTCAGGGATGCACCAAATGAGTGCACCAGTACCAGAAGAACACCAGCTGGAAAATACGTACAATGCTGAAATCAAGGAAGGACACCAAACCCACAACGAGCACACAAAGAGCCCTTCGTCTGTAGCAAATAGTGAATCGAAATGAATGAACAATTCTTTTTAAAAATTAACTTTGGGTGGATACATCATAGTTTTAGTTGTTTCCGTGGGAGAGCTGGGGCATCTGGATTGGAAACCAACATTGTGCAAAGTTCAGCCAATGGCAAGTTTACGTTAAGTGTGAAAAATAAGCAATTTTTTTCGATGTACATATTATCGCTGTATTTTACGAAACGCAGTGAAAAATAATGTGCTCATTTTGTATATAATATATATTTTATACAAGACATAACATGTTAGTCACATAAACAGATAAAGCAACAACAGATGGCACACATGATTGACAAAATATCACTCGATGATACTACAGTGACAAAAATTAATACATTCAATATATTACTCATAGCAGCAGCAAAAGTAAAAATTTAAAAATACCAGCTACAACATAGAAAGAAATAATTTTAACAATGACCATGACATTTTCTACAATTGTAAACACTGGTTCTGGACCTGTGCTTGGACACATTTAACTAATTGCGATTTGTGCTGCGGTCCCAACTATTAGTGTAAGCGCCGTGGTTTCCAATCTTTGGACTCCACACGATTATTATTGTAATCGTGTATTACATTCAGCACTAAACGCACAAATAATGTTTTAATGCTTTGTCAATGATTTAAAACCTACATACGTGTAAAAAAATTGTTTATGGTCATCACATTAATCCTAGATGTAAGATTAATCAACTGTATTTTACATAATTATCACAGAACAATCCTATTATTTTGTATGTAATGTATCATTGCTGTAAGAAATATGCATGTAGTCTGTATAAATGTGCACGTCTTTATGCACGCGACTGTACAGTATTTTAGAACATGCGGAAACACGTATTACATATTAGCACCTTCTGTGCAGATGATCCATCGGACAAAATTAAAATGACTACTATCACGATTTAAAAAATTTTTTAAAAAAAGGTGAAAGTACAATGTACATTTTGTGATTTGGCTCGACTTACGTAGTATGATAAATTGCATACCAGGGTAATTATAAAAACTCTATATATTTATGTATCAATATTTAAAAAAATACGACCTTCTCATTTGTAGAGACTTTAACACATAAAAGAGTTGTAGATATCTTCTTTGTAAACATACCGATGTAAATTTTAAATAATAATGGCAGCATCGGAAACTTTTATATACATGCTGAGTATTGTGTAACAATCCATTCAAGTTCAATATTTATCAGCACTGTTGCAAGTTACACACATGTCTACTTTTATTACAGATTGTAAACTTTTACCGTTTTGTGAATAAACTGATCCCAGCTCAGTTGCCACTTTTTCATTGCAAACATCTTCTCTGTTGTATTCATTGCACTATAACTAAGGAAAAGATGACAAAAAAATTTAAAACTGCATTTACGTGCAATTAAAAATGTAACACTTGCTTCTATATCTTAAATCATCTTGAGATTAAACCCGAGTAATTAAGTGGCAATGATCCCATCAAAATAAAAGTAAACTTCACTTTTGTAAGGGTATCACCCTACGTCATTAGTAGTACGTCACTTCTGAGTTGTACTTCGTACCGCATGGACATGTAGCTGAGTAGAATCAACTTTATAAGACAAACCCTTTAGGGCTTGTTCTTCTTTATTATAAAACTTTATCATATACAGTAAAATCTGCATTGGGCGAACTACCCACTAATATTCATGTTTATTTTATCTGTCTTGAACGGCATTGCTGCCTTTACGGTATTCTGATCCTCCAAAAGTCGGGTGCCGTTCAAGACAGGTTCTACTGTAATGTCTCCCAATGGAGACATTAGACCCTGTAGTACAGGATACCACTAGACTAATTCCAAAATCGAGTAACAAGAAAGTCATTTCCTCACTAAAATTCAAATAAAAGCGAGATATGTTATAATATTAAGATACATTGGAAATGATTAAAATTTAATTTTAAAAGTTTAAAAATTATGCCTGACTACTTATTTATACTATCGATAATGCATTTTGATGTGTGAAGTATGTTAGCAAAAGTGGATGCAAAAGAGAAAAGTATGCGAATTGCCGATATTATTGAGTACATGGTTTGGGTATGACAGTAAGTACACCCAATGGAGTACAAAATACTAACAAAAATGATTAGTGATTGAAAAACAGTAAGTGGATGACAGTAGTACGCCCAATAGGGGGTACGCCCAATGCAGATTTTACTGTATATTCGAGTTCCAGATGTTATCTGCTCGTAAGAGGCATAATTTTGACTCAACACGAAAATAGTTTGCGGAAATAAGACGTCCGTTACAACAGTACGTTGAATGGACAATATGCAATATGAATAGTAAATAGCAAAGGCACATACTTTATTGAGTTGACTGTCAATTTTTTCAGGGTTGCCAAATCGGACCATGTTCCACTGAGGCCCATGAAAGCTTCATAAAAGTCGTAAGATAATGCTTCAGCACCCCACAATGCCGGGTCATCACAGCTAATAACCACTGGAAAATCCTGTGCCATCAATGGACCAGCCATATGATTGCGCAAGTCAGCAACTAAGCCTAGCACCTGAAAAGAATATAAATAAAATTTTGTTATACACCTGTGGCTTTAATAAACGATACTTTTCAAAAATGTTTGACAGAAATGTAATTTCACCTGGTTTGAAATTGGATTAACTTCAATGGCAACAACTTTATCTCTTGCCATTCTTTGAGCAACTGGATGTTTCACCATGGCATACCCATGACCTATTCGAGTTGTGTTGAGCAATAATGCATCTATTATATTTTCGTCCACATCCTGGCCTTGCCAGTCTGGAATTAAAATTATATTGTAACACAAACATATAACCATGGCATCTATTGTTAATGGAAGGATCAAAACACAATTCATGTTGTTACTTAAGTGTGATATCGTGCGGTCTACATGGGTGAATGCTAATGGTAGAACTACTTATAAAGATCTAGTTTACCAGTTTCCCCAGCGTGGAAGAAATATGGCAGGTCAATTGGTGGTTGCTGTTGAGACGGGTATAATAGTTCGTCCAAGAAGTAAACTAATGGATATCCAGTATCTTCCTGTCCGACTAAATCGTAGCCGGCAAATAAGTGTGGAGACTGATGTCTCATTTTGATGGCCTTCTGAATGTCATCAGCAACAACGGTTTTATTCTTCTGATGCCTGCATGAAAAGATAATAAAAACAATGTTTAAAGTTTACAAGGTTTTATGAGGTGACCACGATCAGTAATCATGTTAATGTATTCTTCACATGAAATTAAAGAATCACAAATACCAACATGGAGATCTTACCTGCTGGATGTGAAAATGAATTTCGTACCAATGAAATCACTGTGTGACTTTTTGAATTCCTCCGTTAACTTTTCGTAGAGGCCCAAGGTCCAGAATGAATCGTGCATACTACCGTCCAATTCGTACAACTAAAAATGGAATGTAACAATTATTTACTACAACTGCAAAAAGAAGTTCTTTTTATTTTTTTGTAACTGAACGATCGCTGATAGCCTAAAGGAGAAAACACTGAACTTACTTGTGGAAGCATAGCTCTTATTTCCAGGTACTGCACATTATCCTTGTAGAATTCATTCAAAGCTTCCAAGTAATACGCTTTGAAAGCTTCTACGTAACTCAAAAGTCCTTCCAATGCAGTGAATATTGCCCCAAACTTTCTCCAAATAACGTTTTGAGAAGAGTAGAATTCTTCCGGATTAGGGACAATTATGCTTAAATTCGAGTAGAGCCTAAATTGCAGAAATAGAAGTATACTGAAATTAACCCAGTCTATAATGTAACAAATTAATGGTTCGGATAAAAGTCGTTACGGCAACACATTAATTGATCCAAGTTCAACACGATCAATAACTCTTATCCTTTAATATAATCACATACAATTTCAGCATGAATAGTGAAATCTAATTCGGGTGTGAATTGTGCTAGATAATACAGAAAAAAATTATTCGTTGAATGATTTTGTGCAAGATGGGCCATGATACAGTGTGAGTGTATGCACAGCCCTGTTCTTACTCTGATGATTAGATAGGTACAACTGACTTCACTAGGTCAGAAAATGTCTTACATCTGATCAAATTTGTCTGGATCTCCGGATAACTTTCTGGCTTTGCTGATAAGTTCCCACTCACAGTCTACAGAAAAAAGGGTATTAGTGAACATATACGTGGGAAGTGCGTCTTTGTGTCGGTAACATTTCAAATTGTACGTACTTTCGTTTTCACTAAATGCCACAAGTTTATTTCAAGATTTACCCCACTAAAACAAGAATGAACAGTAAAAAGACATTTTTGTTTTACCTTTTGTAATTTTTGGTGGTTTACCGAAGAAGTGCATTTGTAAAGAATCATTTGAATCAATACACATGTAGCAGTCGGGCATGTAAGTAACATTTTTTACCACCCACTGAACAGAAGCCATGGAAAAATCATGCACATGAAGGACACCACCTGCAAGGAAAAGAGAAATGCGTTGTTAAAATAAATGCAAGCAGATAACGCGCAGACAAAATAATTTTCGGAATAGCGGTGGGACGTTATAATTATTAACTACAAACTATTATTAAAAAAAAAAAAAAAGTAGAGAAATGCATGTGACACTGGCATAAAGGGGCGTGGCAATTTCACGTGCCCATTCAACTGTCAAATTTGACAGCTGTCAAACATGTACTGTGCTGTCAGACAGTCTACACACCTTTTGGCATACGCTTGATAAATCTAAATACTTGGCTTTTATCTATATCGGCCTTTGCTTTAAAAAAGTGTCGTGCTGGTGGAATGGAGTCATTTAACTGTCTGGCTACAGTGATTTCCTTCTGCTTTGTTGTCATCAATACTTTGTTTACTTTTTGTTCATCCGGGCTAAGATCCAGATTTCCACCCAGTTTCACGCGTTTTTCAATACTCAAGGCCTCATATCTTTTTTTCATATAGTCACTTTTATCTTCAGCTGTAGTTGCATGAAAAATAAATAGTGCAAACACGAAATAATGCGTAGAATACATCTTTTTCCTTCCCCCAATTTTGTCTGCTTCTGTTTTGGCTTCCCCTGAACTTTCTAACCTAGAAATCAAATGCTAAAGTATTTTTAGAGAATTTATTACAAACAACTATTTGGCATAGATGATGGAAAGCCGTAGTTATCTTATTCTTGAACCTTAATAATTTGGAGTTTAAAAATATTTATGTTACATATTTATCCTGTTTTGAAGCAAAATTATAAAAGAGATATTTCTTATTTGTAATGCGTCAGGAAAAAATAATAACCAATGAAATCCGTCGTTACAATATTTTTGGATCACGTGATCTAGTTATTAGTGGGCACCTGTCATTTTTTCAAATTGGTTTAAGAAAAGCGCTAATTTCAAATAATTTACACAGGTAAGACTAGCCGAATACACAAATTTTGTTTAATGTTAACTGGTTATTCAAAGGAGTAGTCTACAATGGTTGTCATGAATGAATGAAATGGTACATCGTGTTACAAAATTTGAAATTTCAGCATCTGATTGAGCTGTACCAAAATGTGAGTGATTGTCTCATTTTGCAGCATGTTTTTTAAGATTTTCGTATTGCATGTTCTTAGCATTTTCATATTGTAACTGAGTATCACCTAAACCTCGATGCACAATTCGGTTGAACATCTGTTCTTGATCAAAAGGTTGTGGATTCGGGTCCCGCATGGTGTCTGTATAACAACAGTAAAGGATCACCCTCATTTATGCCGAGTGTCATATGTTTTCACCATTTGCAACTTAAACAGACGAAAGGATCTGCAGGGCTCCGTGATTGCGGAAACACGACTCTGTTTGAAATAGCTTGCCAATGGCCAAGTTTGGATACATGGATGGATACAAGTTTGGAAGTCGTTCAGTCTTTTAAATTTGAGGTTGTTGACATCCTTGTTTCTTCTAAAATTAGAGGAATATCTTTATAAATAAATTCCTCATTTTTAACAATTTTTTTTTCTCTCAGAA
>JBCAUI010521167.1:0-11887 GCA_038406195.1 Haplosyllis anthogorgicola | reverse complement strand
CAAAAGGACAGCGTGAAATTCTTTCGTTCTCTCCTTTGTTCTCTTCGTTTCCAAAATGATACGATTTCTGTGTACTGGAATGTGATATTATCATTTGCTCTGAGACAACATTTAAGATTACTAAATTTTACAAATATACTCATCTTTTAAAGTTTTAAATTAACAGTCTAATTCATTGCTATCATCAATGTCTTTTTGCGTATTTTGCGCAACGTAAAGTTTTGGGCAAAAGAGAACAAAGTACTAGTGAGACATATTGCCCGGCAGGTGCTGCCCAGGCTATGAGGCGGTGTAAAAGTGAACTACTTTAGTAGCACATATGAGAATGTCTACGCATCATATTATTCACAAAACAAATTGTTCCTATTTTTATAAATAGACATGCAGACTATATTAGCTTTCGATCTTGTACGTTCTTTTCCGAAGAGGAAATTGTCTGATTGATCTGGGCAGATAAGTATTTTAAGTACTGTGGCCATCATGCTGGAATATTTTGGTATCTACATGCCTCTTGAATATATACACAGATATGCAAATAACAACATAACAACATCGCGCTTGCATGAGGAAAATTTTGTGTGACAAAAAAAGTGAATTGTTTGATCTTGACCAATAAGAACGGAAAAAAAGCGCAAATGCGACGAAAGTTTATAAAGGTTACACACCAAATAACTGGAATACCTGCGTCCCATTGCAATTCAAATTGCATGTTAAGAAATGTGTCATTTTTGCTATTACAAGTGAAGTGTGTGATAATATCTTGGATTTCCCATAGTAAGCTTATGGACAAAAGTTCATCGGTTAAAAAATTGATGGAGGGAGCACCTGACGGGCCTTAAATCCAATGTATATATTGTATTCTGATGCAACTCTTCATATTACAGTTTTCATATTGTAACAATCGTGTTCACTTTTATCTCTGAATCAATTTCTACGTTAAATACAGAAACCAATTCTTAATCGTTTACACAAGGACCAAACGATTATTTTATGTCAACGAGCACTTTGTCTCTCTGCACTGATATCATTTTCTTGAGCACATCTCGATCTGATTGCTCAGATTTAGTGTTTAATGCTGCTTTGTGTCTATTCACGTAATGATGGAAGGAAAAACAAAAGAGAAAAACATCAAAAGTCTATTGTGGCCTCCAAATAAAAGATCTGCTTCAGGTAATCGTTAAAGGCATTTAGTGCTTTCTTTACTGTTTCTTTTGTTGTCAGCCTCGTTCAAAGACAAGCATATTGAGAATTGTTATTGGAGCCTGGTATAAAGAGAATGATATGTGCAAGTAAATTTTAATGTGTCTTCATTAAAGTCACAAATTTTTTTCTATTCAATGCTATGTAGGACCTTCAGAACCATATTAGTTTTGGGCGGCGCTTTACAATTTTCGTTTTCTACTCAGGCCACCTTTGCTTTGGTGTCCTTCCACCTTGAGAGGGAGCCACCCCCTCCCAGGTCAACTCCCTGGGTAGCATATTGGTGCTCCTCCTGATACCGGGCAGAGACTCGTTTTCGTCCAACCTTCAACACAGCACTCATTCGCACAGTTACTAGATGCTAGCATTCAAGTCGATAACAAGAAGGCCCTGCAAGTACCGTCAGTTGATACATGAATTAAGCATGAATTATGTACACATCCAGAGGATGAAGTTTCTTTCATACCACCTCATTTTTAGAACAATAGAAATTAACACTGTGCTGATGTTCAAGCGAAGGACACAATATAACATTTTGTTGTCCACAGAATGAAATACACATCCAGATTCCTATGCAAGCATAACCTACATTTCGTTTTGAATTAAAATTGCTGATCAAAAGGTGTGTTTAACTCATGATTGATGACGGATTGAAGCTGTCAGCCAATGCAACTATTTTTGTAACTTCAATCCAAACGTGTAAACTTGCTGTGAGCGAACAGAGCTGAGACAGGCAGTTTGTCATCCATTGTGCTGCTGGTTGTTATAATATTTATTTTCACTATTGACGCCATTAAGACACTTAGCGCCGCTTGAGTGGCGTTACATCAGGCGCTTTTGAAGTCATGACGACCGGACCTGAGAGTTTTGTGTGCGCGCATTGATCACAGGTGACGGGATTCACAAAACATCAGAACGTTGCTGATAGCCTGGATGTTTTCAAAATTCAGCACGTCTGGTGGTAGCATGTCACCACGGACGCGGATCCCTGCACAAAGGTTCTGAATCTCTTTCTGGAACAGACTAATGAATTTTGCATTTTTGAACTTGAATGCCATGTTCTGATTTTTTCTTGTGAAACATACTTCTGGTTTATTTTCAGAAAAACTGGAAAAAAACCCTCCAGTTTCCAAAGACTCTTATTCAATGTCAAGCTCAATGCTGTTCCAACCATTTTTAGTATCCATGGGCATAGTTAGTCCATTTCCGGACCAGAGGGTACCAGTGGCCCCAAAATATAGATCTTGGTTCACAAAGTTAATAAAATGGGGACAGTTGTTAGTTGTTTAGGGTGGAGGATATGAAGTGAATGGTCGCAGAAGGTGTACAGCAGGGACATTTAGTTGTAACCCTACTCGTCCTTGTTTTATACTGGACCCTTCTTTCGTCAACGGACTTCGACCACCCGACTACATGTCGGAGATGAACAGTAGCGGATCTAGAAATTTCTTCGAGGGGGCCCAAACATGTTTCAGAGCTCAAAATGGTGGCACCCACCCCAAAGCTCACCACTGATAAAATGAGCTAATCCCTTCTCGCGTATTCGTTCTTTCTCTTTAAGCTTAAAAGTTTCCTCACCACGATTTTGATTTCCTTGCTTTTTTCTCATTTTTTTAACAAAATTAAACGGCTGCAGAACTAATAACCTTTCACGTTTTCCATTGATGTCAATGTAAGGTTGACAACATGCTAATTACAGTTTCCTTTCCATGCCATTGTTCTACAACAGGTTTTACAGAGAAATTAACACGTTAAGACGACGTGCATGGTGCTTTGCTTTATTTAATCTTCCTGTCACGGTATTAACACTTGGGGTACTTTTTTTAACGTGCTACGTTTTGTATAATTACGTTTTTATTCCATTTTTGCTAATGTTTTCTTTTTAATTACTTTAATCATAAAGGTTGAACAAAGTTAAATTGTCACGTTCAATAATTAATCTATGACTAGCAAAATGTCATATCACCTTATGAAACTTTCACACATGGACAGACCCGTGATATTACGTCTCTGTCATGCAGTTTTACCGATCGCGTTTATCATAAACTTATCTGTCTGTCTGTCTGTCTCTCTGTCCGTTTGTCCAGGATAACTTTTGAACTGCTTAATCTGGAAACTTCATGCTGGGTCAGGTGATACATTTTTAACATCTGGATGAAGCTGGAGAACTGAATCACTGGGTCAAGTTCAAGGTCACTGCCTACAAAATTTGTGAATTTTTTGACTCGTGTCTGCCAATGTTATACATTACAATGCTTGCGACAGTACATGGACTGAAGGTCAAAATATATGTCAAGGTCAGGGTCAAATTGTAACTTTTTTCACTTTTTAATGTTAGTGGCGATTTAATAACTATTTAATGACAAAGTAGCAGGTGGCCCTTCGCCTGAAATGCATTTTTTTCTTTTTTCTTTTTTTCTAGTCGCAGAATATTTTACAGTTGTAAATTATCACGTAATAATAATCGTGATAATAACATCATTAAAAGACTTGCAAGAGATTTTTCTTCGTACCTTTTTTATGTAATTCTATTCATTGAATTGTGTCTCTTTCTTTCTAAAATACTGCGGGAATAATGGGCCTCTTAAGTTTAACTTTTCTATCAACTTTTCAAAGGATTCATAAACTTTCAGAAGTAATTATCATTCATGCAATTATTTTTTCACTTTAAAATTGTTTTTCTTTGCTAATTACCTCGACTAGAATTGTCTCTCGTAAATTAAACTTTTACTTTGAAAACTTTCTTGAGTTTTTATTATTTATTGTCGTGTCTATAACATTACGAAATTCTGTTTGCTAAAGAGACAGTACTATTGAATACAATTGCAGGGGATAACACAGGCTACGCTATCTGTGTCCCACTAGCTCCGCCCATTTTACCCCAGCTTTTACCCTCATTACACTTAGTGGCCATTAGGAAGCCGGACACAGAAAGATATGCAGCTACTAACTACAGTATTGGATAAACTTAAATGCCTTAACCACACACCAATGTAACGTTGTGAAAACGCACTGTTAATTTTGAGGTCCATTTTGGGGGCCACTGGTACCCTCTGTTTTGGACTTGGGTGATTCTGCTCATGGGTTCCAAAGCTAGAGTGGATCTGTCGCTGGAGTGCTTACTCACTCCCAGTATCCCAGCTTTCTGCTTAATGCGAGTGTACACTGTACAAAGGTGTTAGCAGGCAACCGGTCACAATTCTCACATACTATTTCAAGCCTTGGTGAACATGTACCATATGATTCAAATTTGGATGAAATTTACATCATGTACAAAAATAATTCAAGGTTTTGCAGGAAAAAAACCTTCTGCCTTACTAACCGGGCAAATTTTCCTAAGTAGGCAGCCAAATTTATACTATGAGCTAAGATAATAACCTAAAAACTACACATTTTAGTAATTGACCTAAAAGTAATCTTGTTCTTGTGCTCAAGAACTGCATATTTTACTAGTAATTGTATAAAATCGTCTGCAAAAGAATTTAAAAAACTTTAATAACAGGCCAACCAGTAACAGGAAATGGAAAACGAGCAATTTTTACGACGTGAAATTCAATACTGATCAGATTCAAAATTGAGAGACAGACAGACAGACATCACTGAAAACATTACCTTCCTGATCTTGTGGAAGATGAAAAGTTTATTTTTAAGGCAATGACAAAAAGTTAGATTGCCTGGTAATCAAGGCTGCTTAACAAAGGGCTGATTTGATTTCACAGGTTTTAGTACAATTGTCATCGATAATCTGTAAGATTAAGGGAAGACGAAACTCTAGTTAATTATGATTAGACAAATGAACCATGTGTCGTGGTAAAAACCGTAAGATCTGAGAAACAATGAAAGTGTATTGTATGAAATATAAAGGACCACTCCCTAATATCTGATACTGTAATAAATCAATTGTCTTTATCCTATTTCACACGGCTGAGTACAATAACTACAGAGAATTTAAAATGAAAGAATCCAAATTAATTACCCATTACCTTTGAAAAGAAATTTTTGCTGGATTATAAGATGTTACTTAAAACATATTATCAATAATATTCCGGCTGTATTTCAAACATATATAAATTCCGAGTATGTATGTTTTTTACCGAGGCGTGGCGTGAGTTAGCATATCATATAACAACATTTATCTTAATAAGAGATCAAGAAAACAGCTTCTGATTTTTATTCTTAAAGTTTAAATTTAAGGGGTGAAAACTAGACCACAGACCCCTGCAACACGGTCTCCCACGAAGAAATGTAATGTCACCCAATATTTAAACTGTCCTTTAATGAATGGAGACAAGCACATACATTTTTTCTTTTTGAAAATTATTTTGCTCTTCTTTTCTTAAGTATTTTAAAGTACATTCTTTACAATTATCAAAGTATTTTCTTGCAAAAAATAACATTTCACAGAGAGAAATCTTTGTTGAGTCATCAATATTTTAAAATAATTACAAAATCAGTAGATATTTGAAATCTTCTGAATCCACTTTGCAATTAATAATCATCAACTGGGTTCTCCATATTACTTGCAAACTT
The DNA here is from genome assembly GCA_038406195.1 of Haplosyllis anthogorgicola. Taxonomy (NCBI): domain Eukaryota; kingdom Metazoa; phylum Annelida; class Polychaeta; order Phyllodocida; family Syllidae; genus Haplosyllis; species Haplosyllis anthogorgicola. The sequence continues at coordinate 6,157 of JBCAUI010521167.1, read as the reverse complement.
GTGACTAGTACCTCAAAGTGTTTGTTAATACCATTTTAAATTCTAAATCTTATAATTCAGCCCTGTAAACATGTCACATGTAAACCCAGAATTATACATTCCTTCAATCTTAAAAAATCTTGCCTGCCAGAAAGAGTGCAGGTGAGAGATCCACCCTGGATTTAAAACCCATGAGAAGGGTCACACGAAGTCCAAACCAAGGGTAATCAGTGGCCCAACAAATGGACCCTGATCCGACAAAAGTTTTTCACAACAAAATTTAAAAAGAAAATACATGTACTGGAGGATATGAACGGATGTCACATTGTTTTTCTCTGCAACACGAGCAAAACGTGAATATTGTTTCAATGAGAAGCAAAGCATTTTCACGAATCTGACAGAAGACGACACAGGAGCAGATGGTCGCGCTTTGTTTTTTGTGAGGCGGAAGAATGAGGAGTGTTAATACAGTGGCTTCCGCACCTGATCACAGCTCTAAGCTGTGTAAACAATAACTCCACGTGCTTAATTACTGGTCCATCTAATACTTCTGTTCATCTGTTAGAATAAAGGGATGTGACCACTGATTGCAGGTCTTTGTGGTTCATGTCATTAGGTCAATCAGCCACTGCTCTCAGTATTCGCTTGTGAAACAGGATAGTCTGTATTTCTTGGCAAAAGGTTACATTCATGAAGACAAGTCAAGGTTCAAATGTTCACGGGCAGAAATTGCAATATTTTAATTGTCAGTACAGCATATGTGATTAATTACAAACTTAATTTAAATGTTGAAAGGACCCTAGAAATAGCGTGAATTCGGCTGTGTAGAGTCCTTTACAATTAAGTAGTGCACAGGATACCTCCAAATTGAAAATGTCTATCCCCAATAGAATTCTTGTGACCAATACTGAACTTCAGTACAGCCAGCTTCTTTATTTTATAAGATTTTCTTCCACCTTTGAGCTAAAAATTTCATAAACATTAAAACCTCAGTGCTTCAGTCTTTCAGCTTGTGTCAGCTGCAAGAAGAGAATAGCTAACTTTTTAATGTTTTTTAAAAAATTTTTGTTTGACCTGGGTCCATTAGTGAAGCCTTTGATTACCCCCTGTTTTGGACTTCGTTTGAGAGCATGGGTTTTAATCCAGGATTGATCTCTCACCTGCACTCTTTTTTGCTTGCAAGCAGGATTCACACAGGTCACATCTGGTGTGACACCTGCCTTTTCCACCAATAGAGGTGTACACTGTTTTAGTGTGTACACGGCATGGCTGGCTGGGCTCCTCTCACATGCATCAGGCAGGATTTAAGCCACTAATTCAGTGGTGAGCTGCTCAGGGATGCGTGACTAAGTCAAACGTGCTCACCAACTGAGCTATTTCGCCTGCCGAGAATAGCTAACTTAACGTTAACGTCCAACTTAGGCCGGATATCTAACCACTACGGCTTAGTATTATTTTATTGATACGCAAGCTAAATTTTCTGTTTGTCTTTGTGCACTGGTTCCACAGGTCCAGTAATTTATATAAATTTGGAACAAAAAAGGCAAAATAAGAACTTTATGCAGTGCTTTTGAGGAACTGTTGTTCCAAGTTTATAGGAATTTCATCCTCTTTCTTAAAAATGAAAGTCTTAGCTACACCCTAGTTACAGATTGACAAAATGGCAGCGTGTAAGAAGGAAGAAAGCCAAATCATACGGAGTAGTGGAGGGAGATTAAAGCCTGCTAACACCCATACAGTGTACACTCCCATTGACCAAAAACATGTGAAAATTTGTAAAGTGACCAAAGCGTACATGTGAGTAAGCACGCCAGTGACATATCCATCGTGGCTTTAAAATCCACGAGCAGAGTCAAAAACAGAGGGTACCAAAATATGGTCGACAAAAACTTCAACAGAAAGACCTTCTGTTTGTCCTTGTACACAAGTTTCAATATTCGGGCTATTTTTCTTTATATATGAAAGTCTTAGCTATTGTCTAGTTACGGATTGACAAAATGGCCGCGTGTAAGAAGTGAGAAGGCCAAATCATCCTCAGAACTAGGAACAGATAAAAGCCTCAAGACATAATCCTGTCCAGTCCATTCTTACCTCCATTCTCATCCACAAAATAGGAACATAATGAAAGTGTGACAGGTATTGTCATTATGATAAAAGCTGGTTATTATCCAGATAGGAGTCTTAGTGTCCATCACTGCACCTTTTCTATGGCTTTATTATCTTCTATTCAGCGAGAGAAGGTCATCTTCTGGCGACCCCCAACAAAGGCTCGGATAAGACGGTTATTATGCTGATGGACTGTGGTTTAATACGGCGCGTTTTAATTAGGTATTTTCGTAAAAGCTGAATTTGGTTAATAGCGTGTCCCTTCTAATAGACATGTAGCCCTTGCGTGTTTTCGTCGCCTATACGTTCTCTTCCGCCACGGATAAGGGCTGACGGATCTGTGCGGATAACTATTTTGAGTACTGTGACCTTCATACTGAAATACTTTTGTATCCGCATACATCTTAAATATGAACACTTACACACACAAACTAAAAAACATTTACACCATTGCTCTATTGTTATGAAAATTTATGAAATGATAAATTGGAGTGCATTGGCGGATTTAGGGGGGCGCAGGAACTCCACCACGGCCAAAATTTCAAGCAGTGTTTGGCAATTTTTTGGGCGAAAATAGGTGAAAATTGGGTTGGCCCCCCCCCACTGGCCGGGCAATCCCCCCTCCCCTGTACGGGAAATCCTGGATCCGCCACTGGAGTGCTTGATCTTGGCACATAAGAACGTACAAGAGAGCATTTGTGGCGAAACCACACAAGGCATGTGGTTGTGAGATGCAAAAGTAGTGAACAAGTCTGATCTAATAATATTAGTGAGCCTTGTAGTGTAATGGCTAACACGTAGCAGACCTGCACAGGTGACCCGGGTTTGATTCCTGGAAAGGCTAGATACACCAGGCAGCGTCTCAGCAAATCACAGCCTGAGCTCATCAATAGCACTACGTGGCGTTGTTTTATTCTCAGACTTTGTCAAATTTACAGAAATTTTAGCAGCTGTCCAGGGAATCATTATTGCGGTTTTTTTTATACTTTCTACGTTGAAAACGTTGATTTACGTTTTCCTTTTATTATATTTTATTTTGTCATTTCACAATTGTTTTGAATGGATGAAACTTTGTTAAGAAGTAAAATCTACTGAACTATTTCACTATTACCTTTTACACTGCACAATAACACAATTTGGTATTTCAGCTTCCGTGTTATTTTCCCATAATTATGTTTTATGTAAAGGAAAAATGCTAAGCATCTATGCTTTCTTGAGAGGCAGAGAAGAATCTTTAGTGTGATTGTCTGGAGCATAAAACCTTCAGTAAGGAATCAATGGTTTTCTTTATGTGACTTTGGACATGGTGTGAATACAGGAAAATTGCAGGTTTGTTGAGTATCCAGAGGGTAGTTAAACCCTGAGCATTATGATGGGATGTTGAAATGAGCCTCACGGTGACAATGTACAACAATGATCATGCCTTCCATTCCTGTCAGATTCCTTTATGACACATTGAAATGTATTGTAAACATCTAATCAAGCGGGTTTTGTGCTCAGTATTTAACTCTCTTCACTTGTCACAGTAGAGGTGAATAGAACATGATTAACTGACTGTAACAGCTCCATTGTACATTCCTATCAGCCTTTACATGGCCCACAGACCTCTTTGTGCCGCTCTATTCAGTGGCTGGGGGCGCCCCTAGGCTGCTTCAAATCATAACCTCAGGGAGCATGGAACGAAGATATTGCAGTACAAATTGTACATTGTCACTGTATTGCTTAAATGTTCAGTTTCTTCATTATTTCAAGTTTGTAATGCAATTAATATAACCAAAAGGTTGCTAACAATTTATGCTACATTATATTTACAGCAATTGTCGAACAAAACAGCATTTAATTTACACTAGTAAAAATATGATTCCGCAATTCACTCTTGGTTTAACAATTATGATGTTTCATCATTGTGTAAATTCAATGCCAAGGTTTCAAAATAATCACAGTAAAGTAATGTCAAATTCAATATTTTGTTTTATACATTATCCAGGATAATGCATTCTGATGAAATTCTCTTTTATTTCTTATTTCCGAGTAAGCAATTGATAATGTGCCACTTCTTAAACGTTCGGCTTGCCACTTTTCATCCTTTTATTTTTAAGTGAACCATTATCAGGATAGAGTGGTTCCTCAGAGGTCCCTGACACTATTCACCTGTGCAGCTGAATTGTTCTATTGTAACACAATGTGTCTCACCGAGCTATTTATCCCTCTCCATTGTGTTTGTACTGGATGTATCAATTGCAGACAGAGTCACTGCTGAGACCCTTTGTACACAGTGTAATTATCACACATTGTGAGCACATCTCCCACAGATGAGTTTATCTTGCTCCCATTGTTCACCCTGCCTTTTACTTTAATTGCATCTGCAGCAAACCTTGGTCAGCTTGACTGGACAAAAAGGAACATTTTTATGTTCTCACAATAAATTTCCTAAAGTTTGTTCGGTCTTAAATAATTTGAATTTCAAAACGAAAAATATAAATAAAACCCTTGTTTAAGCAGGTTCAAAATTGGAAATTGTATTTGATCAAAGAAACAATTTGTTTGTCCTTGGATCATTTGTTTTTCCTGAAGTGGAAACTTCTGCGTGAATGAGTCATTCTGGATCAGGTCTGAAGAATGAAATGCCTTCTGTTTTGTTATCGGGTCCCGGTGTTGTGATTAAGTTGCGGGATTGAACCGACAAACGATAGTTTGGTTTCAGATTTAAAACGATAAAGTCATGTCACTGCGTCGTGGCCTTGTAAGATGAATTGTATGACCAGATCAGGAAAACTGTATCAAAAGTTAGTGGTCACATGAGAAGTTGTGTATTGGGTGCATTGTAGGATGCATGAGGGTGGGGTTTTTTTTGCAAAATCGCTTGCCAGTACAGTAAAATTGAACTTTATCTTCAATACGACTACGATTTTTTCCAATCTGAGCACATTTTAAATACTCAGTATGGAAACAGGCATTTTAAAGTTATGCAAAAGGGTAAAATAGATAATGGATTAGTTGCATTTACACAACCGCATGGGTGAGAAACCCGAATGTAAACGAATCATATTAAAAGAAAACAAACACATTCTTCATAATTTTTCGTGTGAAAGACTCCAGAAAAGTAAGACTAGAAAAATAAAAAAACGAGAAAAATCTGCCTCATTCTTCCAAAAGTTTAAACCTACACAATGCATCATTAATTACCCTATTTCTTCACAATCATTGTCTGAAACAAATACAATTCACGGAATTCACGGGAATTTAGGTTAGTAGCACGCATCGGTGCAAGAAAAAAGTTCTTTGTGAAAGTTCAAAATGCTTTGTCTTGGTGGAGCTGACACAGTAAGCAGAAGTTGTGTCTGAAGTTGTGAAATTTTGTGACTTTATGAAAAAGTTAAACTGCTATCTGTATCAACTGTAACTTTTATCCATTGTCGCAGTAATTCTCCCATAAAGACGTTTTGACACAACCACATGAAAGGAAAACAAGGAATATTCTATGTACATACACTCACAAAGAAGTTCAGCCTACTTTACCTTTACAATTACAATAAACAAGAATATTATTTGCAATGATTCACACCTCCTAAGTATATCAATATTTGACATTTTAATTGCATTATATGTCCTACAAATGAATATGATGATTTCCGTAAAACTAAGCAATTTTTGTATTCAAAACCTGTTTCTATGAAAAACTAACCAAATATTGTGTGATAACATTTTTTGTGCTTGAAGAAGTGAATATTACGTGTACGAAGTAGAGTAGGCACCGCTTGCTGTTGCCCTCAGGCTCCGCCTACTTTGCCCCAGTTTTAGGGTACAAACACCCCAGACAATGCAGGACAATGCACCCAATACGGGGCTAGCTACAGAGTACACCGCAACTGCCAAGCAATATGAAGGCTTGGCCGGAGGCCTTCCTGGACATACTGCTTACCAGACAGGAGACCCACGTCGCCATATTTATTTGGACGTCCAAATAAATATGGCGCCCATCTTTCCTGCCACTGGTTGGGAACCTGAAAAAATGTGCCCCATTGATTGGATATCTGAAAAGATGCGCGAAATGGATGCGCAAATGTGATGG
>JBCAUI010521156.1:0-11887 GCA_038406195.1 Haplosyllis anthogorgicola | reverse complement strand
TAGAAATTTTTGACAGTATGTTGAATGAATAAAGTAAATGTAATTGTAATACTTACCATGAAATAAGATGATTATAAGCCACCATTTGATTGTTTATTTCTGTATTTTCATGGAATAATTCAATTTTGTTTTTATTTTTTCACAAGTCCAAACAAGCGGAAGTATCTGTAAACCAATAGAAACCAAGCACACAAAATATTAGACTAATTTGTTTGGGTTTTGCTTTTTGGAGTCAAATTAATAGCCATGACCAGTCCAACAAACTGCATTCTGGGATTGAGTTAAAGTGGGTGAAAAGGGCGCTTCTGAATGGCAATTTCAATTTGTTAACAGCGTTTTACATGACATTAATGCCGCCTACATCATGGTTTTATGCAACAATACATACAACTGGATGTACACTAATAATTCAATATACCACTTATAAGGTAAGTTTGACAGAAATATGTCAATTTTTTACAGTTTCACGTGTACCCGCCATATTGGCTCACCTTCGGAGTTGGTGTTTATTGTGTATTTTACAATCTTCGCAATGCCACATGTTTCATGCCTGTGGTTAACAAAACTTCCCAGCCAGGGACTCATCCAACTTTGGTGTGAGCTATCCCTCAAGCAAGACATCATCTCATGATCAGGTAGCTGCACAATCCTATTCTCCTAAAAATAGGGATGGTACCAATTTTACACATTTGTCCGGTGAGGTTGTGATTTACTGAGATACTGTTCAAAGTCTCCGCCACCCCTATCTATGAATAGAACCTACTACACTACAGGGCTCACCGGCATGATAATGATGAAAATAGTAGATATAAATATTAAATAGGATTTTGATATGATTTTAACTGTAAAACATGCAAAACAGTCAATCGTCACATTTGAAGAATATCTTAATAATAAAAGGACATTTCTGGACAATAATCAAGAGGTAACCCCAAACTCAGAGTCAGCCCCGGGATTCATGTCGTTGCAGATCTACCGATACAATAAATTCACAAGATCCAAAGACACGAATGGTCGTGCTCACTGTGAGCCAGTCTTACGTTGTCTTTCGTTGTCGCACATAACAAGTGAATTCTTCACGCTAATTTCAGTTTCACAAAAAATATTTAAAGTACACGTGTAGCATAGGCTTGACAGGAGAATTTGCAGGATTAATTTGTAATTAGGTCCCTGTGTTTACACTTCTAATATGATTGTTTACCAGTTTCTCCATACGACATGAATTCCCGTGAATGAACATTGGCACAGGCGTTTTCGTCATTACTTTTGTGTAGATAATAAATTACGACGACAGACTGCACGAGAAGTCAAAAGATACATTTGTACTTTCAGGTCATCTTGGGTCTAGAGATACTGTGGCCTATTGTGATATTTTTGGTTGTGGTATTGGTCAGACTTGCCGTGCCTCCTGAAGACGTGCCAACATGTAAGTAATATCCGATGATGTGTAGGTGTGAAAGTGGAACCGGCAAAGGTTTGCTGAACGGGTTTGAGTGCGATTAAGGCCGCCCAAATTGAGGTGTATGCTCACGCCAAGGCTGCTTTGGAGTGAAAATCACCTTTGGTCTGCATCAACCAACAAAATGGAGGAGTACAGTTCTACCACTGTAAATAACGTACATAAAAGCTACGAGATTACAAAATGAACATATGCAGCAGTATGCTGACCTCCTTCGCCTTACAAAGTTTGTCCCGTATGTAGGTGGGACTTTATTGCATGCACCATAGGGATAGTAAAACTCAACATAAACCGCTATTTACACTTTTACAGGCTATTACAATGCAAGGCCGATGCCGAGCAGTGGTGCAATGGAGTTTCTTCGCGGGTATGTGTGCAATTTAAACAATGAGTGTAACCTGGAGCCAGAAAGCACAACAGCAAAGATGCCGAACGGGTACGCTATAAATGCAATTTTAATCTTAAAACCGTTCTATTACCGACAGATTCCAGCCTAAGCTGAGCTTACCTTGAGCGATAATTTTTAAATGTATGTCGCATTCCATTAAGACTTGTCAATGATTGTGCCGAAGAAGTGTCCATTGATTCATTGAATTTTACAGAATTACTTATTTATTACAGCATTTCGTCATTCTTCAAGGCTTTACAGCCACTTATCTCGCAGCCGAATACAACCCAGAATTTATTAAAAAATTTACCGAAAGCTGCAAATGTACTCAAGTCCTTGCAAGATACTCTGGAAAACCCTGAAGTTAAGAAATTACTTGGTACGTTGATCGTTGTCCACTGTTTCAATCGTAAAGCATTAGGCGTTGAGGTTTCTACACAGTAGTAAGTAATAAGTAATAAAGCGTATTAAGCTACAACGTTAATGATCTGATGTGATAGTAGCTTGCCACTGCAGCCACGTGAACGAAATTTGGACACGTCCATTAGGGAAGTCTACAACATGATATTAAGTTAAATTAAATGTACACGGGCATAGATTCAGTTCAATATTCATTTGCATGTGACATTTAAAGATCAGTTTTAAATAACTATTTTGCTCGAATTAAATAATTTACCGCATTTAAATACCTTCCTTGTTTGTTGTAATTGGAAACCTCGTCATTTAATTTGTTGTTTTTTCGACCTCCTGTATGGACACTTTAAATATGACGATTAGTTCGCAAATTAATAGCTCACAGAAAACAGTTAATTTCCATGAGATAATTAAATTCAAATGAAATTAAAGTCTTTTAAGTCATTTGAGGCACTTTTATAAATGATAGCTTGATGTTAGTTATCTGGTGTGTGGGATCTATAAATTAAGGTCATGCTATACAGATTTTGTAACATTCAAAGGAAAACATGATGTTATTTATGCAATTAAATGTATGATAGATAAAGGACAGTGGTACAATTAAAATATGCGTACATGTATGTTTTTTTTCTTTCAGAGATGAATTTGACCGTGAATAGTTTCTTCAAAGATCCACAGTACTTAAAATCATATTTGACGTCAGATTTGCAAGTAATTTCCCCGCAAGTGGCTGACACTGTTTTATCGTCTAAAGTCAACATTGTAAAGGTGAGGGGTTTTTGGCTCATTTGGCATAATTGCCAAAGAGCCTATAGAATCATGAATTGTCCGTCGTTGTCGTCATCGTCGTTGTCGTCTGTGCACAGCTGCCCTGAGCACACTACTGATCACAGAGACTTCATATCTTACACACATATGCACCTATGTCCTATCTCAAAGCCTAGCAAAAATTATGTTGCTGTGACCATTATTCTCAAATTGGCAGCCATATTTGTGTTTTTCTTTGAACTCTTCTCCTGGACATGCAGTTGAAGATGCAAACTTCATATTTGGCAGCCTTATGCATCAATATACCCTCTTTATTCCCTGTAAAAATAATATTGTTACCATCAATATTTGCAGTTTGGCAGCCTTATTTGTCTTTTTTTCATGGGTCACTTATCTGGGATTTCATCTTAGACACTTATTTGTATCTTTGTGATATTGTAACCTATATTGTCTTAGTTTATGATAATGCCAAATGAGCTCAGGTCCATCTAGACCTATTTTTATAACTTGTTTCATGCAAGTGGGAGTATTTCATGATATAGTTAGGAGACATTGCACATAATGCTAGAGCGTGCTTTCAAATCTGCCCCAGTGTTATCAGGTGACATTTGTAACCATCCCGATTTTTGGCTCATTTGGCATAATTGCCAAAGAGCCAAAAGAATCATGAATTGTCCGTTGTCCATCGTTGTCGGCATTGTCGTCTGTGCACAGCTACCCTATTGACAGTATTGATCATAGAGACTTCATATCTTACACACATATGCACTCGTGTCCTATCTCAAAGCCTAGCAAAAATTATGTTGCTGTGACCATTATTCTCAAATTGACAGCCATATTTGTGTTTTTCTATGAACCTTTCTCCTGGACATGCAATTGATGATACAAACTTCATATTTGGCAGCTTTATGCATCTATATACCCTCTTTATTTCCTGTAAAAATAATACTGATACCACCAATATTTGCAGTTTGGCAGCCATGTTTGTATTTTTTCACAGGTCACATATTTGGGATTTGATCTTAGACGCTTTATTTGATTTCATGTGATATTGAGACTCATATCCCTCTTAGTTAATGATAATGCTAAATGAGCTCAGGTCCACCTGGACCTATTTTTTCTGCATAGGTTGCGCTATATATCACAGTGCATGCATACGGCAGTCAACAGTAAGTCTGACCCTTTAATTCTAAAAAGCCATTGGGAGGTGTGCCTATTTTTCGTGGCTGAAGGTTCAAATTATTATGGTGCCACCTCCAGGGGTAGCGTTGTCGCACCCTTGAATACAATATGTCGGCCTTCACCTCCCAACCCACCCTCTACATGCACCCTCCGTCCCACTCCCATCCCCACCCACCCCTCCTCCCCCGTCACCAGACGCACATGACCCACATTAGTCACATGACCTTCATACATTAACTGAGCATTTTGCTGCCACTGTGTTTTTCAGGGGTCACGTGATAGTACTCTTTCTGTGCGTTCAACCAATCAGCATCGGAGCCCAAGCCACGTGGTTAAGTCATATGACAAACATCATAGGTTCAAAGTATGCTCTCTCATCATGACGTCACTTTCTCCTCATCATAATGTCATTGCTATAGCAACCGTATCTATGGCAACTGGGTACATAGACAGCAAGACCAAACTGTCATTTACAAGTTTCTGAAGCTTTCAAAATCAAAAAGTTAAAAGTTTATCAATTGAGATACATTCCACAGTATATTAGTTTGTTCTGCAGTTGCCATAGCAACGAACTTAAAGTTGCTCAGTGCCCTAATCAGTATGAGTGTTTATGCTTTTCATCGATTCGTCCACCCCAAACATTTAAATTTACCTTTTTCAGCGATAAATGTTGAAAACCTGTTTCTTCGAATATCTGTACCCCAGCTTTTTCAGTGAATATCTATTGAATTTCCAGTACGCAATGAAACAGTCAATTTTAAAGGCATGCCTGATTGATATTCCTATTTAAACAAGGTGGGAAAAAATTCAATTCCACACACACACCCCGCCCCCTTCATGAATCCAAGATGCGCCACACTTTAGGGCTCGGCCACACCAAGCTTTAGCGTTTGCTTTTGCTTTTGCTTTAGCTTTAGCTTTAGCGTTGGAATGCAATTGGGTCTCTATTTAGTTTAATGTAGTGGCCACACCAAGTGGCAAAGCTAACTTTAACGCTTGGTGTGGCCACTCAAGTAAACTAAATAGGAATCCATTTACTTTTAAAAGCAAATGGTAAAGCTAAAGCAAACGCTAAATCTTGGTGTGGCCGAGCCCTTATTTGTTACCAGCGCATAAAATGAGCCGAAGCAGAAACACTTAAATTGCATTACATCTTACAGTCCTATTCGTTAATATATCCTTATTTTAGTTACTTCTTTAATCTATGCTTTGCAAAGTAATGAATGTTAATGAAATGATATGTAATTGATTTAAAATAAATTTACTTGTTCGTGATGCAGAAGCACAAGACGCGAGAGTGAATTCAAAGTGCATGTTTCTGTGACAGGGAATAAAAAGTAGCGAATCCACAAGGGCAAACCAAAATTACTTGACGTTACAATAAATGGATTTATTTGACAAAAATGCTCACATCATTTAGTCCTAAACTATTGCTGACATCACAGTCAGGTTAGTGACACTGTTTTAAATTTTCATACCATGTGTGACTATGTTGTACATGCGCACAGAGAATTACACAGCCTCAATGCTCCTGCACACTCAACAATCAACACATTTGGCTTGAGCTAACCCTTTGTTCCAATAGTTTCAATTTACCCATCAGGCAGCCCACTTTCAGCCACAGACCTGGATTCGCTACTTTATAAGATATGGTTTACGTATACAAGTGAATTCTTTACACGGGGTTAAATACTTTAAATATCTATTATAAGCAGATGGTTATGTTATAAATAGTTTTGTTATGTTACGGGTGGTTTTATCCCGAACGGCTGGTTATGTTATGAGTGGGTGGTTTTATTGGATGGTTCTATCCTGAGTGGGTGGTTTTAGTGGATGGTTCTATCTTGAGCGAGTGGTTTTATTGAATGATTCTATCCTGAGTGGGTGGTTTTATTGAATGGTTCTATCCTGAGCGGGTAGTTATATTTAACACTATACTAAGCGGGTGTTGGGTGTGCTTGTTTCAGATGCTGGAGGAGGCTCAGCAGTTCTCGACGCCCCCCTCGTCGCCGCCCCCCAGCATGTTCGTGCCCGGGTACGAGAAGCAGCACGGCTTCAAAGTTAGTAGCGTGTCGTGGTGCACGGACTTCATGCAAGTCATGGGATGCGAGAAAAACCATAACTTTAAGGTTAGCCTCTCCTCCTGCTGCACCTTCCTGCTGTGCGCCGCCAGCATAATGCTTTCCAACAACAAAGGTCACGGTTTTGTTGGTTTGTTTTTTCAATAGTGAAACCTGTATTTAACGACCACCATTGGTGGATCTAGGAAATGGTGCCAGAGGTGTACACCTCTCTCCTATATAGCCGATTTACTTCTACTCATATTTTACAAATTTTCAACAGAATTTTAATATCCCCCCCCCTCTCCAGAGAATCCTGGATCCACCACTGACCACTTCAATTTGTGACCGTGAATCGCAAAATTAGACACACAGTTTCTATTAAATCAAGCCTGTGTTTTGAGACCACCTTTTGATTGCACCCGTAAACACTGGCACCAAAAAGTTGGTCATAAATGACAATTTCTAATGTATATTACGTGTACAGAGAAACTGTCATCTTTAACCATCCTTGGGTGTCATTGCTTGTGGTCGTAGTCAACAGGTGGTCTTTAAACATAGGTTTATTTAAAGGGAAACCGTACTATTGATTCTGTAAAATCTGGGTATAAGTGGCAGGTGGTCTCAAAACTCAGGGTTCGCAAAGGACAGGTTTCACTGAAGGCAGAGCACTATTTTTTGATGCACGTTGCTCAAGTTTGAGATTTGATGAAAATTGAAAATAAAAAGTAGTTTTACAATTGCAATTTAGTTTACTGGTTGGGAAAAAATAATACAATTTACAGTTAATTTACACAAATGCCAACAAATTAAAATGAAATGCATATACCGTATATACCCGAATTGGGCTACCCTCTCTAATTGAGGCACCCCTCTTTTTGGGACAGAATTAATGAAGTAATTTCTGATTTAATGCAAATTTATGGTCAATCTTCATCAATATAATGTAAAGATATTTGTATAATAATTAAAGTTAACTTACGATTTTTTGATTTTTTTAAAGAGGCACCTCATCAAAATTTGGTCTTGGCACTGGGTGCCTTAATTCGGGTAAATACGGTATGTCATTAGAAAACCGTGGCCTTAAATTGTCAGTCAATCAGTACTGCGCCAGCCGTTAATCAGTACAAGGGCTGTACATACAATGTCCCAAATGCAAATTATTGTAAAATAATAGTAGTCGTCAATCATTTGTGGTGTTATGTACATGTATAAACTAGTACCCGTCAATTGTATCACGATGTTGCCATTGATTACGATGAACGTTTGTGTAGTTCAGTGTTGCCACTGATACAATAGGATCTCTTTTGAGCGACAACCAACTTCTGTCGTAAAAGGGAGGGTGTCTCCCAAAGGAGTTAAGATTACATACATTTAATACTAGAATACGTCATCCAAAAAGTGTCGTACAAGAGAGAGTGTCGCTCAAAGGAGGCCCTACTGTATGCTGTATGCAATGAGGTCAACTCTAAAAAAACTGTGTTTCCATTCGTGGCACATGCGTTGATGGTCATGAAAACGCGCTGATTGTGTGCACAAAATGTGAACTATTCTGTACACAAACTTCACTATTGATCGTTTTGCACGTTTTACGTAGTTGTAAAAATTGCACGGAATTGACTGAAACATTTTTGTGTGCCATAAAAAATTGCTTACGCCCAATATTTTCTCTTTTTTACTATTTTATTTTGTTTAACTTTGTAATTCTAAATTTAAGTGTATCACTTCAAATTCATTCTACAAAAAATAACCAAAGGGATTTACTTGTACATAATCTTTAATTTATTAACAATTACTAATTTTTAAGTGTTTACATAATCTTTGTCAAATTTCTTCAAAATTGTGCTCATTGTGACTTAATTCTAAATTCTTTTGTTCTGTTGTGATTTTTCTGTTTATTTTATACGCACTTATTGTCCGTTGGAAATTAACCGCTAAATGTTAAAACGGTTCTATAAATAATAACTCGCACAGTGTTAAGTTTAGCATTAACCCTTGGTGTGCTAGGTTTGCATGGCATGAACGCTAAATGAATGTGTGAATATTTAAGTTTGGGTCGGTTTGCTGAGGAATGCGGGAATGCCTTGTTTGCATACTTTGCATACTTTTTTGTTACATTTGAAAACAAAGAACGTCACATTTAATGTGTTATTCACAATACTGAACCTGAGGTTATTTAGCATAAATGATGCAATTTACAAAACATTCATGATTGAGAACTAATAGGAAAAGAAAAACGTCCTACGGTGAGGGCGGCACACAACAAATGTGTAACATGATATAAAATCAATTATATCATAAATTCCCAGTTCAAGGTGCATTTTTAGTTGGATCAAGTTTTCGTGTTGTCTTGCATTTGGAAAATGTCCACTGTACATGCACCCTTAACTAGAAATTTTTGGTTAATGATTTCCTTTTGAATCTGATGTTTTGTGAATTGCACCCACTGGTGACTTTCAACTACAGTAGAACCTGTTTTGAGCCTCACCTTTTTTTACGGCATACCTGCCTTTTACGGCAGTGTCGCTGTAAAATGAATCCTTACAATTCATGCTTATTTTACCTGTTTTGAACGGCACACCTGCCCTTTACGGCATTTTTGCCCGTAAAAATTAGGGTGCCGCGCAAAACAGGTTCTACTGTAAGGGGTTTGACAGTGAATGTATGTAATGCTATGTTGAGTTCGTATATTTCAGACTCACACGTTTAAGGGGCCGCACTGGTGCGACTTCTGTGCGAACTTTCTCTGGGGTTTAATAGCGCAAGGTGTCAAATGTCAAGGTAAGGTGGCCGGACATACACACGGCCTAATCCACTCTCTCTATCAGCTCGTTTTCATAAACTTTCATAAACGACGCCCGTCGCTTAACACAGCAAAATGCTGTATGTATGTTGGTTTATTACATAACGCTGGTCTGGTAGTGTTATGTAATAAAGCAACATAACACTTCTCTCAGTATTCATTTTGTTGCGTTATGGATGTGTGTTAAGTTTATGAAAACGAGGTGCATGTAGGTGTAGCAGCCACCCACATTTCTCTATAAATTTTACGCGGAAAGAGTACTAAAACACCAAGGTTTTGGTACTATTTGTTCTTTGTTGAGCCAATATTCGAATTTTATTAAGGTATTTGAAATTCTCTATAAATTTTCAAGCAAAGGCGAGGAGGACCTTGTGAGATGCGAATCTAAATGACTGACAGACGAATACTCTACCAAAAGGGTCCAGGAGGCCAGCTTTGAAAATCGTTTTTATAATAAGGTGGTGTCAGTGCTTGCGAGAAATGTAAAATTGGTATTAAATTGTTATGTACTTCCGACGTTATCCACACATCCGTCGCCACAGATTTAACACTGAGGTGTAAAATAAATTAGTACCAGCCATAGTATAATTGATTTACAACTTATGTATGTGTGTATTATTGCAGACTGTGGTTTTAACGCGCACAAGAAATGTTCGGAGAAGGTACCGAACGACTGTATGCCGGACATGAAGTATGTGAAGCGCATGTTCGGGGTGGACCTGACGACGCTAGTAAAGGCACAGAACACGCTTATACCACAGGTGGTGGAGATGTGTATAAAGGAGATAGAGGCCAGAGGTTTGTACTGTGCAGTACTATCATCAGCAACAATTAGTTATCTAACGAATGGTATAAGATTAAGTGGTCCTTGGTATAAAATATGTCTCCAATTCTGATCACAAAAGTAACAGTGACAATCAAAAGCAGAAAAAAATGAGCGAAACAAAACTAAATATTGTGAAGTTCGCTTGATAGACATGCATCAAAAGGTTGCCTCATATTTCACACGATGATAAAAGTAAAGGTCTGGAATATGCTTACATTGCTGCTTATCAAGTTAAGCAGTAAAAATGATAATAACCAGAAATGCATCAAAAAATTTAAAGTTTCAACAAAAAAGCAAGAGTGCATAGATGATGTGTATAGTATGCTGTGAACACTCTTGCTTGACATGAAGATCAGTTAATTGGTGCTAACTGTCTAATCCCGCCTAAAACGTCCTCCTGTCTCTCTTACAGCAGGGCTCGAGTCGGAGGGGTTGTACAGAATGGCTGGTTTCCATGACGACGTGGAAGCCATCAAAATATGTTTTGATAAAGGTAACTGAAGAGTTCTCTGGAACATTTGCTACAATTTCTTTTCGTGTAACAAGCTTGGGAATGTACAAATAGAAGAAATGATAGTGCACAAGTTAGTAGGCACACAAACGACATATCCATCCCAGCTTTGAAACACATGGGCAGAGTCATCCCAAGTCCGAAAGAGAGGGTGCCAGTGGTCTCATGAAAACTTTCCACCAAAATTAAAATAGAATGAATCGATATAATAATCATGTTGAACAAGGGTGAATATTTTTTTTTATAATGTAATTGATCATATTTAATACTAGATTCCTGTTCGTCCTGTAACAATTAAAACCATGGTTTTATTTACACCACCAGATGGCGAGTTGACAGACATTAGCGAGGAGCGTTACGAGGACGTGAACACGATCACGAGCGTGCTCAAGCTCTACTTCCGGCTGCTGCCCATCCCGCTCATCACCTTCGACGTTTATTACAAAGTCGTCGACATTGTCAGTAAGTACTGGGGTGCCACTGTCCCGTCAGTAAGTATTGGGGTGCCACTGTCCCGTCAGTAAGTACTGGGGCACCACTGTCCCATCAGTAAGTACTGGGGCGCCACTGTCCCATCAGTAAGTACTGGGGTGCCACTGTCCCTTCAGTAAGTAGTAGGGTGCCACTGTCCTGTCAGTAAGTACTGGGGTGTCACTGTCTTGGCAGTAAGTACTGGAACGCCACTGCCCTGTCAGTAAGTCTTGGGGTGCCACTGTCCCGTCAGTAAGTACTGGGGCACCCCTGTCCTATCAGTAAGTACTGGGGTGCCACTGTCCTGTTAGTAAGTACTGGGGCACCACTGTTTCACTCATAAGTTAATGATGTGATGCCACTGCCGTGCCAGGCCTAAAAGGGATTTCACCAAGAAAAGAAGTTTGTCATATTAGATATATAAAATTGTACAGAAAAAGTTCAGTCAAATTGTTCAAGCCAAAAATAACCACCAATAAGAATAACCACGGTTATTAATCATACTCAGTGCTGTTTTGCCTCCCCTCTGCCAGGTCTAAATACTCTTAGCGTACATAAATTTTAGGCATGGATAGAGGTTCACGTTTGGGTAATTGTGGATATTGCTAGCTAGTAAAGCAGGGAAATCATGACAACTTATACTGGCCTTTTTGACCGGCGTAAGTTTATTCTTGATAAATTTTATTTCAGAAACGGAAGGAATGATATTTGAAGATTTAATTAGTCACCTGAAACAAGCGCTGCTTATACTGCCTCCTGCGCATTACCATACACTCAAATACCTCATGGCTCACTTACACAGGTAAGATATGTAGCACATTACGATACACTCAAATACCTCATGGCTCACTTACACAGGTAAGATATGTAGCACATTACCATACACTCAAATACCTCATGGCTCACTTACACAGGTGAGATATGTAGTGCATTACCATACACTCAAATACCTCATGGCTCACTTACACAGGTAAGATATGTAGCACATTACGATACACTCAAATA
>JBCAUI010521144.1:0-24639 GCA_038406195.1 Haplosyllis anthogorgicola | reverse complement strand
CAAACCATATTTATCTATTTTGGAGAAACGTTAGGTAACGCCAACACAAAGTATGTGAAAACTAACTTTCCATGACCATCTACGCAAATTTCAACTATTTACGCGGCATGAATTTCAGACTGGCATGAAAATGAGACTGTTACAACGTAGTCTTTTGCAAGTGAAATTGTGACAGAACATAGTAGTTAGAGCAAAATCTTGGTTAAAGACATTATTTCTGACTGTCTTTCAAATCTCAACTAACGCTAGGATCATATATAAAAGATCAAATGTACGCTTAAATTGTCGTCTAATTCCATAAGGCCTTAAAATTATTTGTATATCAGAAAATAGGTAAAACAGTATAGAGAGGAAGGCGTTCTGATATATTTCTGTTTTGCTGCCAGACTGTTTAGACATTCAAAGGATAGTTTATGGGGTGAATATATTTTTCTAAAACCAGATGATATCTATACGCATCCACATGTAGTTGTTACTAACACTGGTGGACAAACCAGGTAAAATGGGACCAACAGATTATCTTTTCAGGTTGCATGATGGTAACACCAGTCTCTTATCCCAGAAGGATAATGTGGGGCATATTAGAGGAGACCAAATAGAAACTATTATCTCTGGTTTGAATAAAGCCCCTAATTTTTAAAATAAAGAAGCTTTATTTCTGTTTTCTGAAACTGTTGATAACATAGCTCTCACTAAAGTGAGGGATGTCATTAATACACTGTAAACAACTATCACTGTCTGAAAGAATCATAGAGATGGTATCGGGATAACCTTCGCTTTCACCAACATGAACAGGCAAAAGGCACACTTAATAACCATAAATAATACTGATTGTTTTAATAAGCGTGACAGTACAACACGTTTTCATGTCTCTTATCTGGCAGGTCATCCAAAATAGATTTGTAATAAATAGACATATAGCGCATGCCATGTCACACTACTTAGTCACAATTTTGATTGCATGATACGATGATGTGGCCACGCGACTGGAGTACCGGCAACATTCATCCATGCAAACCAACAACACAATAGTACATTCAAATCCCAGTCCCATGGTGAGTTCAATATGTAGGTTTATTTCTTATGCGGATGGTACTAATATGGTTACCAGTAATTATTACATATGTAAAGATTTAGATATCATATTCAACAACAATAGTACATTCATATCTCAGTCTCATTCCCAAGTTCAGTATGTAGGTTTATTTCATCAGCGTATGATTCTGATATTGTTAATAATAATCAATACATATAGAAATCTAGATATAACATTCAACCATTTTTCAGTGAACTTTAGTCAGCCACAGTACATGGGAAATGTTACATTTTGGAAACAACAGAACATCGCGCTGGACTTTTCAGACAAACAGCCCAGTCAAGTTTTCTTTGCATTTAAACTGAATGACAAATCTTGTTATTTAGTATCTCATTCTTGCAGAATAAGAGTACTGTAAATGAGCGATCATAAAACAATATGTGTATGAATTTAAGAATCTGCAGCAATAATATGGCTGCTAAAATTTTGACTTGCACATACAGAAATCAGAGATATTTCACATATATGAACTGCATAGGGGTTACTTGAATACAAAATCATGGTTATGGCGCTTAATGTGGTTGTTGTTGTAGTTGGACTAACATTCTCGATTCTATGGCGAAATAGCCCCTGAAATTTTTTTGTCAATTTGGAAACGTTTGAGAACAAAAGAATTTCTCACCGCACCATTTGCGTGATAAAAGTTCAGCGTAAAATTCTCGGTCCATAGCTTCGTTCACAACTTGGTCCACAACTGATACGGGTTTACTCCATTGAGCAAGAAATCTACAAGGAAAATAACCTGGTTTTCAAAACATCAAATTTGGCACTACAGGTGACAAAGAGCATGACCGCAGTAAGGCAAACGTAATTATTATCATGACAAGGTGGAAGAAGCAAATTGCCATAAAAAACCATAAAACATGTCAAGCTTATTTATAATATCCATTAATTCACTGGAGATGCATATGTCGATCGCTAATAATTATTGCATAATTATCAAACAAGGTCATTAACGGAATTGAAAAGTGTGCACCTTACAACCTGATATCATGCGAACCCATTTCGTGTTCAAATTAAATCTGATTGACCTGGTAAACGAGAGGGTAATTTTATTCCTGCCAGTATGTAATCTCCACAACATTACAGTTAATGACGAATCCTTATTTTCGTATTTATAAAGATTTATTACTCTTTTCAGTATGTATGTGTATCACAAAATTGTCCGTGACACGTTCGAGTGTTTTGAATGGCATGCCCTTGCAAACATATCAAACATAGGGTAAATACAGTAAAGAAAACACATAACTGTATTTTGATACCCCAGTAAACTTCAATTAGGAAGGACAGTATTTGGGTATACACTAGAGATCCACGTGGCATATGTTTAAAATTTCATCCCAACATCTTGACATGATGTAATTAGGTCACGTGACCTGTAGCCACCATTGTTATGAGTACAACAGTCCATATTTGAGATGGGGAATTATTCCTGAATTTTGTGTTTGTTTTGTCCTTGGTCTGGGCTTTATTCTTTGTTAGAACTGGAAGGAGGCTGCAGTCAAATATGTATTTTGGTGAGAGACCAATGTATCTATAACAGAACAAACCTCTGGGAGACATCAGTAAGCGTTTGACATGATCGCAACTGGCACTATGAACTGGATGGACCCTTTAGCCGTTGTCTGTTTGTTGTATCACATTTCTTGACGTCCAAATTGACTGGACGCCTACATACTAGATCCTTTTCTATCTTAATATTCAAGGGAAACTCCAATTTTTATAGTGCATCACTTTTGGAAAAAGGGAGAGTTAGTTTAATTTTAAAATTAATCTACACAGGAAGTTACATGGTCTCTCTTTAATGATGTACCATTCGAGGCTGACAGCAGTATATCTTTATTTCCTCGATTATGGTGAAAATACGCTTTGTTGCGTGAAATTATTTCATACTGTTTTCACGAAATTTCTGAAAAAGCAGTCATGTATCATTTCAAGTTAAATTTCAATAGAAAATATTTGAAGAAGTCCGATTTATTTCTGACGATTATATGGGTGTAAAATCAAAGGGAAATAGTAATGAGCAGCGGGACATTAAAGAAACATATCTTTTGTTCCTCTCCTCTCAAACCTTGTATCTTTTTGTGGTATGTGTAATGGGATATTAGACAGTACAATGAATATAATCCACTCTGAAGAACACTCTATAATATTCCTTTATTAAGTTCTATTGCTTGAAATAAAGACCTGAAATAGTACAGTTTAAGCAAGCTAATTTACCCCATGTTGAAATAAAGGACCTTGTATTGTTCAGCCTCATAAGATGGCACTTGGGGGTTACAAAAGGCATAAGTTACACCTGGGGTTAACAAAGGTCCTTGAGGTTTATTGTAAGGACTGCGGCATATTTGACCTTACATTGTCTTAAAGCAGTCGGTTAAATCAAATTCAATGTCCACAGTTTCTCAGTGCTAACTTTTTAATGTTCAAAGCAGGCAAACACTAATTGCACTCTGTCAACCTGTAGTTAAAGCCACAGCATCCAAGCAACTAGTATCCACTTTAAATTGACTAAATTTCCTAATCGAACGAGGGATTAAACACTTAGCGATAATGCGCACGTTGCGCCACCAATGGGGCTGCGCAAGGCCGCTAATCTAGCGATAGAAACATGTTCTGGTATGCTTGGCTAACCTTTAATCGTAATTAACATC
The DNA here is from genome assembly GCA_038406195.1 of Haplosyllis anthogorgicola. Classification (NCBI taxonomy): domain Eukaryota; kingdom Metazoa; phylum Annelida; class Polychaeta; order Phyllodocida; family Syllidae; genus Haplosyllis; species Haplosyllis anthogorgicola. The sequence goes on along the minus strand of JBCAUI010521144.1, from coordinate 20,889 downwards.
ATTTATTGAGTTAAGTATGTGATGAGTGAAATCTTCCGGGGCTGCTTTATGCCCTTCCGTGGCGTGACGTTGGTCAGCATTTTACATCTGACTGACTTTTTAACCAAACGATCGCCTGCAGGTGCAAATGTAAAACTGGGTTTGTGGTTTGGAGCCGATCTATACCTTATTGTGTCGCCTTTCAGCAAAGCAGGGGAAAAAAATGATTGTATTCTCCTGCGTTGACAGTTGCGGCAGAACATCGGATTTGTAACGCGCTTCTTTCTGCTTCTTTAGTATAATGTAAAATTAATTACATGAATCGATTCTTTAACTACTGTTTCTCTGTTACGTATTAAAAGCATAGACAATACTGATGAGGATGTATTAGTTAAAATTGTTGCCAAGTTTAAGTGTCTGTTTGCATTGGCAACCAACTAATGTATGGGCCATCTCCCTTTTGAGCTGTTCCTTAAATATTTTGCTAGCAATGCCAAGTGCCACCCATAAAGACAAACAATTAACACAATAAATCCCAACTTAACAACGCACATTGTTGATAGGATTTTCTATTGAATAGATTTGCTCATTTGACACATGGTGTCTTATGTAACATACTCGATGTAGAATGGAACAGTTCCCATCGTAGATGTCTTTGTGGTAACTTACTGAACTTCTATACAAAGCAATATAAGTATCTATTGCTTACTCAGCACTCAAATGTGATATGTTTTGGTTCCTGCATTCCCTATATTGTACACATAGCTGCACTGAAAATGGTCATTTACTTTCTTATTCCCCTGCTATATTTCACCTTTCTTGGAGGCAATAATATGACTTTGGACATCCGGTTGAAACAAACTGTTCTCATCTTCTGCCATATCGACCTCACCGTGATGGTAGCCTGCAAAATTTAGTGATGAATATTTGCTTCTTAGTCATGTTTTTGAAAGGTGATTTGGGTCATGTTAGTTCAGATGTATGTCAAGATGGTTCATGTATACTCAAACGAATCGATGTGCTAACATGCTCTCCATACTTGACACGAGTCTCCGGACGCGTGTCAGTCCTTCAACCATGATCTCCACCACACAACGTACAACTGCATTGGCCAAATTTACATTACCAAATACAAACATCCAATAAACAATAGGCCCAAACGGAGTGAAAGGGAGTAAATATCAGTTTAGGAAAAGACAATCAAGGGACAAGGGATGTGTACTCATCAAAAGCCTATTTACTACACATCAGATGCGATGATAAATTTCTAGTTCCATCCTCTGGGGCAAATGCTGAACAAAGTGTCTGACACGTGCCCTGATTGCCGGTAAACCGAGCCAGTAAACATTGACATCCCTTTTCGGTATTTCTGAACATTTTTTTATAATTTGATTTGACAGTTCGTATAGAGAGCACACTGTGGACTTTCCATGGGGTACAGTGGTAAAGAACCATAATTAAAATGACATTAGAGCATTAGAAATAACAGAACAATTAACACTAAGCTGCCAGTGTACTTATAGTGGATCTTAACAAAGTCATCAGTGTCCATATAATGAGAACGACGACCAAAAGTATAGGTTTTCATATCAAATGTCGGTCTGGAGACGCAGACTGTTTGCTTTGGAAGAGCACACGTTACCTGATAGGTGATCTCTGTCATCTATGAGTGTGTCTTCAGTTTAAAGAAAGTTTACCAATTAAAATTTTGATGGATTTTCCTTGATTATCTGGCAAATCTTTATGTATCATGTGTGCCATGGTAGGGTGACAAGCAGTTGTCTGAATAATTTTGGTAAATAGAAAACTGGCGTATGAATTCTTGAGGTTCGAATATATTAACTTATAATTACAAAACATTTAGGTGCGTTTACCTACTTTTCAGGTGCAATTTTAATGGAATTAAAGAACAAGATGTCGAAATAATAAGGTCATTTCGCCAAGGGGAACTAAATGCAAAGTTACACCCCCTTTTTCGAAGTTCGTGACCAGCTCATTGAGTTTGTGTGTTTAAATCGGATTTTTAGTTCAAAACTATTCATACGTTTTTTCTTTGATTCTTGCGATGGATCGATGTGATAGTTCGCGGAAGGTCTGTTTGGCGGACAGGTGATGCCTTAATGGTCCTTCCAGGAGGCAAAACTTCAAAAGTGCCGAACATTTATCTTTCAATCACCACTAATTGTTGTGGTCACGAGCCCACATAAGTTAAATGGCAAGTTAAATGGTACTTTTTAATGTGTTATTTGTCTTCGCCCATGTAACTGTTTTTGGTTTACAGTTTTGAGATTTACCTTTGTTGTTCGCAATTACAGAACGGCTGTGCATTTGCATTTGCTAAGTAGTTGTGATATTGTGACACAGCGAATTCTACATGTCATTTATGTGTACAATGGTTTTATTTGCACCAAAACGCGTTATTTGTCTCTAAATATCGAGTGCAAGTGGATCTAAACATATATAATGTTACATGCAGCTGCACTAAACTGGTAAAAGAGTAAATAGAGACTAAAGACTAAAACTAATTATGCAACAAGAGGTCCATATTTCAAGTAGTACAAAAACCAGACTATTCATGATATGCATGTAAGTAATAAAATTAGTGCATGCACTTATGTAAATACAGAAAAACTCGTTTGAAGAGAAAGTTTGTCTTTAATGAAAGGAATTCTCTGTAGCCTGCTGTATTAAATTGCATTAAAATTGGTCTGTCTCCAGGGAAAATTGTGTGAAGAGAAACAATCATCATGAAATTTTGACTTGTCTTTTCACACAGACTTTACTGTAATAAACATTTCTGTTCTCGGTTGACATTGGGCTATGTGACGATTGCTGTCGATGTTTCGTGATATATATTGGTACAAAGCGAGCACGCGCCCGACGCCTCTCGTACTAACGGTGCCTTCCGTCATGGTACATCACATCATGAGTGTACTGCAAATATTTACAAATATTTAATCCAATATTTAATGTTCCTTCACGGTGTACAAACCTTCAGATCAAAGAACAACGTGGCTTAAAACAAAGGCGCTTCTTTTCATTTGACAGGACCCCAGTGTATCTAATTGATTTTTGTTGAGGAAATAAAAGACTAAACTTGAGTTCAAGGAAGTAATTTGTAAATCAATGTTAGATATCACTGATGCAAGTCAATGTTCAAGGAAAGGCTAGTTGGTGAAAATGAGATCTCACTTAAAGTTATTATGAGTTACATTATTAAGTGAAACATTAGCCAACAGACCTTCAAGACAGATTTACAAAATACAATGCAGCCCATTTAACTCCAACCTCAAAGGAAATTTGAAAAGGTTCCATATAAGGAGAAGTTCGAATTACTGCAGCGAAATTTGAATGGAAAATATGTATCTGTGATATTTTGAAAGGTTCCAGTTAAGCAAAATTACGAATCAACCGTGTCCACGTCCATCCCATTTTTTAAAAAGGCAGATCAATGTGTGAAAAGTTCAACCTGGTTCAAATCAGTTACAATTTCAAAAGTTTAAATTGTTAGAAACTCTACTTTCAAAAACTGGTGCTTGCTTATTTTGAAATTAGATAATCTTAAAGATTATCACATTTATCTGCGAGAATTAAAGGGTGGTAAATTGCACGTCGACCTCTTCGCGTGCATCCCTCTGTTGCGCACAGGTGATTCGTGTCAAGTCACGAAAAGTGCTGCTCTTCCACTACAACAAAATCTGTCTAATAATCGTAATTATGTGTGTCTTCGGTTGGGTACGATTCCAGTCTTAATATTTAAAAAACAGAATGAAAGGTAATTATGTAAGTCCTTTATTAAACACACATGACTGAGGGATATTTGGCTAACCTCCAGGTTTAAAACTATAATAATATCATTGTAGCTTTACGCCTCACTTAGTTCCCTTATGTGTTTAACTCTTTACAAACCTGCAGGCAGCAAGCATCCCATTTTTCGTCATTTCAATAAAACATCTTGCCACATTATCATTCCAACTTAAGCTTTAAGTGCTTGAAAATTGATATAATATTTGTACCAATTGAAATTCTTTATTTCCGCAGTTTGTTTATTTAAACAAACGTTTCGTTTGTTTATTTTGTTTATAGACGAAATACTTTTTATCTAATGTATGAGACGTAAGCCGAACCGAAGCAACAATCCACAGGCGGCAACAAAGGCAAAAATAATCTGAAGTGAATAGAAACCTCATTCCGTTTACCTAATATTAGCATTAGTTTTTATTTCATCAAATAAATTCACCATATGGACCCTAATATGTCTCGCATAATCCCACAAAGGCTCATAAAAACCAAAAGTACACAATTATAAATGTATTGCAAATATTTCAATTATCTCGGAACATTTAAATGATCACCTTAGTGTTTTTGATGTCATGTTACAAATCCGAGTATTTATCTGTGTGTCAACAAAACAGATAGGGGCAGGGTGAATTCGCTTGTCTTTTTTGTGCCTTCGAGTGCCTATTACACGTATTACCCAGTGCCCACTTGAAACATTTTATTCAACATTTGTTTTATTGTTGATGGTATTTAAGCCAACTGCACGTGCATTGTCTGTACGCAAATGCTTTAGAGGGTAAAACTTATACCCAAGCTCATCCTCTCATGGTGGCCGTAAAATCCCCCTCTTCTGAAAACATTTTGTCTTCATCTGAGGCACATCACAACAGATCAAACGATTTTAAGAGCAAATCCATCAACTTCCTCTGGACATTCTATCATGTATAATACTTCTTGACAGTATTTAATGGGCTATTAGGTTCGCAATAAAAGACCAACATTTAAATAACTGCAGGCGTCGTCTATGAAAAAAATTAGGCTTCACTGTATTTAGCACAAAGCGTAAGTGCGCATAGATGTTAAATACAGAACTGAAATATACATATTTATAATAGGAATCTCACAAGTTATTTCTAATGATGAGGAATATCATAGAAACTTTTGTTGGTGGTTATATTTCAATTTAAATTGGTTTTTATCGAACTTAAACCCAAACACGAACGTATTACTTAAACCAATGAAGTGTGATTCTGGAAGGGTAATACCCTTTGGATATGATAGTTGCAACAAAGAAATTAGCTCAATCAAGAGTACATGAAAAGCAACTAACAAAATCGCCTACAGCAGTAGTTACTTTTTTCGTTGAACATCAATATATATCGTTGTAATTGTTACTAAGTGCAAAGTTGTTGGCAGACAGTTATCAAAACATTCACGATTGCGTGTTTTGGTTTACGTTTATAAATTTATACTTTGCCGTGTACTCCATATTAAGTAAAATTTGTTGTGTGACTCTTAAAGTGTGGATCAATTTGTGTTTAATTTAATGGCTAATTTCCAAGTACAGATTTTATGCACTGTCTATCCTACCCGTCTTAAAAGTGACACCAAAAAGGAATAGCAGCCACTGAGATAAGAACTGAATGCTTCAACATTGCATTTAGTTAAGCACTGCGTAATAAGGGTTTCTTTATCACATAATTACGCAGTTAGTTATACATGAAAATTAAGGAACTGTAATAAATGTTATCTCATTAGTGCAAATCTGGTCTTACAATTAAGGTATATCAACAAATATTTTGATTCCAAAAGAGACTGGGTAAAGGAAGTGTCATGTGTTTGGGTGTATTCATTCACTAACGGCACTGTAAGGAAGAGGATATGCAGTTTAATTGGATTTATTAGTACAGAATACACCACAAATTGGCAGCAAGGACTGACCTTTAACATTTAAAGTTGGCCAAAAAGTTTTACATTTTAGTTGATATTTAGGAAATACCCAAATGGCACGTGTAGGACAAAATAGAAAGAAGACGACGAGTGCTGCTATGAAAGAAGCATCCTTAGAATTACTACATCCGTTTATCAACAATTAAAACTGAGTATCTTTTAATATAACGATTGAATTTGAAACATATTAAACACAGCTTGAGTTTGTCTGTGGTCTGTCGTGTGCCAATTATCTTCATAAAAGAGCCTGTGGGTAACGTCAATTGGTCTTTATGAATACTTCAGTATGCTATTGTTAAAGAAATGGTCATTTTAAATGTTGTATTTTGTCAAGCTGCCAATAGTTAAAAGATGGCCACTTTGGCTACTTTAGTGAAGCTTTGATGCAAAGAAAGAAACCACTTCAATGTGTGAATGACAACGTGCAATACACTTCGTTTTGATGGGAGTTGTAAGAATACGAGAATAAAAGGGTATAAATGGGGAGGTTTAAATTTAACATACAATATCTGACACACTTAACAACTTAAAAAAATTAAGTACATTTTACTGATTTATTTTCAAATCTAAATAAGTACTTCTTATCATTATCCACAGAAAGTACTTTTCTACTATACTACTGTGTATTCTGCGACAGAAGATGTATTTGTAATAATCGAAATGGACATTTAATTCCAGGGACCTTGTCCAATTTTTAGAAAGGTTTGAATTTATCTGATCTCTAAGTACGCAAATCTAAAACTAAATAGCAGCGTTAATATGGCAGGTGAATTGTTACTTGTTTCGATATTTGTGTATTGGTCCTGGTACCAAATAAATGTTTCTCCCGTTGAATTGCCAGTAGAGAACCGTGTTTGTTTCGAAGATTGCTGGTAAATGTTACATAAGAATGTAGTGAAGTAAGAGTGACAAGACTATGACATGTTTGCAATGCAAGTTCTTATCCCTACATTTCACAGTAACTCAACTATTCTACTCTTCAGTTAAGGTAAGTAGCAAACAATACTGATAAATATCTTAATTATGTGATGTTTGTAGTGGCCTGTTGACACTCAATCAACCTGACCAACACGCAGCATCATCATTGTCAAGTGTAATAGCTAATATAAAAAGAAATAGAATAGAAGTAGAAATCTTCAAACTCTTTGTTAGTGCTGTCCATCCATTTAACTGCCCGATACATATTTTTATTAAATTGAGTTACAACCTGTTACACTTGCATCTCATACTTGAACAAGTCTGCTTAATTACTACGTTGTATTTCTCTTGTCAATAAAACAATACTTTGGCCTACCATTAGCTAACTTTGCGTCACAAACGTTACGGTCATGAAACTAAAACGTAGAAAGTTTCAAGTGTTACACTGTAACTATTCACTTTATTTTGTATTTGTATTTCAATTGCATTTTGTATCAATTAAAATGGATCAGACCCCTTTTCGTTCAAGCCAGGGACACAACTGAATTGGTGAACATCAGAACATCGATAATGTTGTCTCAATGCAATGAGATGAGACAATGGCCCTATGCAAAATACTATTTTATTAGTATGCATCGCATCGATACTAACGTTCAGACGCTGGCATTCAAGGTGTCAAGGGAGAATGTGTTTACATCCATTGCGCAAACATATTGTACACTTTGGACATGTATTCCTTTATGTTTGTTTACTTTCTAGTCTAGTGGACTTAACGCTTCCCAGTCTAAGCAAATTAGTGTTCATCGTAATTTATTCATTCACAATTTTACATTCCTTAGTCAAGCAAATAATCTGTAAGCGTTAGACCTACGCATCTGTAATAACGCTGCGCCGTCACATTCCGCTAGTGGTCTGCCTTGTTTAGCGGATGCTGGAAGGGCGTCTTTTATATAACCGCTGGTGTCGTGTGCTCTAGTAGGGTATGTGCTGTAGCTCTATTGGCAAGAGCAGTCTCCATTAAGGCACTTTCTTTGGAGCGGATGTTACAAACCATTTGCGTCATTGCTTTCTTTGTGGGTTCAACAAGTTGCTCCGCATTAATAAGAACATGCTATATTCTGTACTTACAGGCGGTAGCTTCTGTAATTAACGTTGAAATAGCTTGTGTCTTTTTACAATATGTTGTCAAGTGCTTGGCAAATATTTGTTTGTGCCAAATACTATGAAAATCATATACTGTCGTACGTATGATAGCTCTCATGGTGTATCTCGAAGCCATGAAATGATAAAATCATTGCCCTGGGAACTTCAAGTACCGCTTTTTATAGCTTAATAAAAAGTAAGTAATATAGTTAAATACCTGGTTACTCTGGTATTTTTAATTCACACCTTGTAGAGAACTGTTTATTTAATAGTTACAAACATTGCAATGATAACCTCTAATATAGGAGGTTATAGGACTCTACGACTTGTGATAAGGGATGTAGTAGCCAATGTTTGATTAATAAATATCTAATCTGACTTTGATAAGTTTGTAGGATAAATTAATACACAAACTTGTTCACACTTTTTCTCTGTTTGAATGTCTTTTGAAGTGTGCGCAGAAAGTGCTTATCATTGAATGTGTTTAAATACCATTTTGTACGGATGATACAGGAGAGTAGAGGAATTCAAGTTGAACACAAAGCTGAGCATTAATGATTTACGTTCTGATGATCAGTGATATCTTATTCACCAAAATAAATTATATCTCTCTTAAAAAGGAATTACCTTGGAAATAATGGGACTTGAAAAGGACCTTGTCTGATTTTAAGATTTTATGTGTATAAAAGTAAAAGTGATTCCCAAGTTTCGATAAGTACTATCTTCATAACATGAGCACAGCATGAGGACAATAAAATTTCCTGATGTGCCTGTGTTGCCACGAAAAGCACAGCACGTGATCCGACTGTCTCAGAATGAGGCCATTTAATTTAATCTTATTGTCTTTACACTTTAACGTGAGTGAAAAAAATTAATTCATAATTGGAGCTGGATACCATTGTGACATGGTACTCATTGGCTGTACTCCTAAATTGGCCTAGTAATAGATCTAAGTGCATTTAACTGAGTGGATAAAGTGGCGCATGATAAAATACATGTGCACATGTGTTACATGTTCTGTTAAATTGTATTTTGCAAATCGTGACCAAATTTATGATCCACCCTCTTTTATTCTCACATAAAACAGACATAAATGGTCATATCTCGGATAAACTCTTAAAATAGTGCCTCTCATCTTTCATCAGCAGATACAATACAAATGTTCTGTATCAATCTTTCAGCTTAAACTTCGTTATCAGAACCGCAAAGCACAGGTATAATAAGATTAGAATGGCGTGATGGGGAAAGCCTTCAGGTTATGGGATGGGTTCGTCACATAAATGAAACATAAGCGTGACAACTGAAAGAAAGAAGAGTTTAACAAGGTATTGGACAACTGTTTAGCTAAAAGAAATGTAACTTAGAAGAACATAAACCATTTTCTGCATTTCTAATGTTTCCCAAGTTTTCCCTGCAGTCCACATCGAAGCAACTGTTACATACATGACGAGCTAGTTTGACTAGCATTGGACTCGTACATCTCCAGCAATAAAATTCCGTTGTGTGAACATCAACACTGCGTGAATTTTTATTGTTCCCAAAATAGGGAGTCATGATCGAACATTTCTTAATCGTGGACTGTTGTGAACAGTAAGTTCACTCATGACAGTAGTAACGTTCTCAATTGTACAAGATATTAAATTTTATCCTTCTTCTTATTTTGAATGGTCATTTGCTTTGATTGCTTTTGTGTGGGAGAATTAACATGCAAAAAATATCTGTTTAAAGCTGGTAAGTTTTATAGCTTCAGTGTTCAAATATAGGGGTTCCTCATGCAAACCCGTCTTAAAAAATTGACCTTGCCTGTTGCCGCTTGGAGACTCCGGGGACTTGTCAATATCCTTTTTAGTGCGTCAAGACGTTAATAAAGTTATGAAGGACTTATTAATCAGAGAGGTGGAGCTGAACAAATTTGACAATATTTGACATGTCAATAACCTAATGTCTGGGCTGAGTGAAGCCGAAAACAAGCCGCTGCTTAATTGGTTGACAACATAACTTGTCGCGTGCCCCTTCATTGACGATGGAAGCCATGCCCTGATTGGTCGGGAACATTTTCTGCCTCCGTAGCACGCGCCATTGACCTCGAGAGATGCGCATATAAGCCCGGCTCGTGCCACCCTTACTTCATCCACTAGTGATAAGTGTGTCTAAGAAGGACAAACTTCAAGAACATCCGTACTTACAATCAATCTATCAAATAAGAAGTAGGAAAGAACATTTCAAGATTCAAGTATTGTCAATGTTGTGTTGACATTAGCAGTAACGGTTACATTGATTTGCGTCATCAAATTTGATTCTCAACTGGATTTCTTGGAGATATCAAACAGTAACTTATATTCTTCATCGAGACAATAAGTATCCACTGAGTATCCAGAATGACCACCATGATGAATACGGGATTCTGGGATGCGAGTCCAGTATCAAACTTGAGCGACCTGGATGTGGCGTGGAGTCCCAACTCATCAGGATCCGACCAAGAGAATCAATTCAACTACTTTTCTTCAAACCAGCAATTACTGAGTCCTGCCAGCTCCACATCAACCAACACCATTTCTCCGGCGAAAAGGTAAGTACCTTTGAATTCCTTTGACATTTATGCATGAAAGAAATCGAATTTAAATTTTCAACGTAGAAATCAACGCATTAAAAACACTGAATTAATACTTTACTATTATTTCTATCTCAGGAACAAATGCCCCATGAAAAGAGTGTACCAGAGAAATGCAGCGAACCAGAGAGAAAGAAAACGAATGAGAACGATAAACGAAGCGTTTGAAGGACTGAGAGACAGAATACCTTTGGCCGGAGGTGACAGAAAACTTTCAAAGGTAAATCTATTTTAATTTTCATAGACATTTAATTAAGCTGTGTTAGAAGTGAAAACTGTCTTCAGAATGGAGCTGTCTTCATGGACATGAAGCAGCATCAGACTTCTCCACCACAAATGAAATATTCTACTGGAATGGGAATTCTGTTCTTAATACTTATGGGTGCTACTTTTAATCTTTCAGGTTGACACACTGAGGTTAGCAATAAGATATATCCATCAGTTAGCAGAGATGGTACAGTCAGTGGAATCTCCCGTGGGTTACAACGCCGCAAAACAGAAAGAAGAAAAGGCGAAAGTTATAATCAGATGTCACGGTGAGTTTAATATCAATTATTACTAATGTCTTGTCAGATATCTTGTGGTTTACATTCAGTTCGAATTGTAGGTTTAGAAAATGATTTGTCGCTTGCACAGAATTGACTACTCACGGCATTAATTAGAATATCATATCTTAAATTGTTTTGGCTTCATTTTTTTAATTGGATAACCGTCGCTGATATGTTAAGACAGGTTGATTTTGAAACAGAACTGAAATATTTGTGGATTAACTAGATTCAAATTGATTCAAACTAGGATAATAATGGCATGGACCATCATAATCTGAGTAAGTCAGTTTAATTCTCAAAGTACTGTGATAAGTAGTGCAAATGAAATCCTTATAGACTTGGCGCTTTATCTGATTCAATAGCTAAGTGAGTGTCAATACAGTCTGCTTGATTAATTGTTGAAAAGAAGCTCAATAAGGAGCACTTTGTACTGCTAATACCTAACTAAGTACATGAGTCAATTGGTAAATTCCGTATGTAAATAAAGTAAGACGTTGTCAAGTAATGAGGACTTCTACTTACGAAGTTACTTACAATTTACAAGAAAATTTGAAATTGTATGTATCGTATTGTCTGGCAACATAGTAATAGAAAGCAGGCAAATTGCATTGTACAAATTTTTGGTAAAATGGGCAAGACATCCATGATACAAATAGAAGAATTTTAGCGCGATTTTTTTTTTCAACACAACAGAATTTGAATCAAATATTCAGTTTTGAATTATTATTTATTTTGTTTGACATCATGTCATTTGAATTCATTAGTAATATTGATTGTAGTTAACTAAATCGGTTGAAAGAACGAGTTGTGCATTACTGTCGAGGTTAATGCAGTCAACATATGAGGATTAATAAATTAACCTCAAAGTAATTTCAACACATCAAGAACTATTTTGACGACAATGGATTTTCTACTTTGCTGTTTACTCATTAGTGTCATTTGCAAGGGATAAAACTGCTAGGGTTACCACAAATATTTATCTACAAAATGACCTCGTATAAAAACATAGGGTCACGTTAAACATTTAAATTCAATATTGAAATTTTAGCTGCATCACGGGCAGTGAGACAGAGCACATGAAAACATTAAGAATCAAAGGAAACTTCCCACTTGATGTGTAAAGAAACATGATTTGAAATCAAACACTCACATTTTGATGTTTAAACATTTTGGCTTTCAGAACTTGTAAAAGTTCAAACACACAAACGTTTGTTAGTTTCATGTGCAGTCAAGAAATGTGTTGACGTTCTTTAGTATCTTAATTAACTTGATCAGTTTCCAATTTGACGGGGCGGATAATGAGGTCCTTTAAAGGTTGCATGACCTGTGCAGCGGCAAGCCTTTAGATATTTAAGAACTAAACAAAACCATTAACACCTTCAGAGGAAATAAATTATTGTAGCGGAAAACATTTTGCGACACCAATTTCCTGGTTTCGTTTTCTTTTCTTATTACTTTAGCCAGTCCACTACATTGTACATGTAATTACTGCCTTTGAAATAGTAGACTACTATGTAAAAATATAGTAGTGGAAACCTTTGGATTCAAAAGTTTAGTGGATAAAACAAAAGGATACTCCACATTAATTACATTTACTGTGTCTTCTATTGATTATGATTCTTGACAATAATAGATAGCTGTCTAATTGTAAAGCTTCATTGGATAATTGATTACTAAGTGAGAGATCAATATAATGAAGTGGGCTTCAAAGGAACACTTAGAGTGAGATGGGGGAAGTAGGGACAATTAAGAGAGGGGATGATGTAGTGTGGCGACAAATAGAAGGGAAATAAAGCAAGAATAAAAGAAGGGAATGTAGACAGGTGATACTTTACCACGCCAAGTATTCAACTCCAAGAAATCATCAAGTCTTAAGAACATGTGTTTTTCTAATGAACCTCTAGTTCTTTTCTTGTGTGAAGTTATTTAAATGCAAGCAGTAAATATCTTTCAAGGATTTGAACGGCATAATTTCTTTCAAATTTCTTATAATCATCCAAATAGAAGCTATTGATTGATATAATGAAGAGAAAGGCCGTTCGTGGCATCATCATTTCCAAATTAATGTGTTATCTTTATGTATTATAATATATATATCTATTGCATAAGTTTCAAAAAATCACTGAACCACTGTCTGCTGTTTTTTGTAGGTATGAATGGCATGGAACATCAGCAATACCCATATCAAGAAGACCCTGCGAATTCCATGAACTATCCCTTGTATGGTCATTCACTCTCATGGGAAGATATCAACAAACCGAAGTATGGACCCAACAACACATTGTGTGCCAAAATCTGGACACCAGAAGTTGAGACCTGCTTAATTAATGATGGTTGTAATAACTCTTATTCAGACACTGATTTTCCGACCTTATGAAAATTATGATTATTATTGTTATCCGACATTGTTAAGTTCAAACTTCGTCTTGTTATTCTGTAAATTTATATTTGATATATATAATACGTATTGCATCATTCCAAAAATCTCAACCAGGTTTGTTCATAATAACTACTGCCATTAAAATGAAAAACGTGTTCATCTTGCCCTGTGCAAGAATATTTTAGTTTCTGATCTAGTCTTGAAATATTTGTTTATATGTATTATAGACCTATATTTTATTCCGCATATTATGTAAATAGCATCTGCACTGACAGATACATGTGTACGTTATTTAAATGCGTGTAGGGTACTACAAAAAAACTCCCAGGGTAAAATTTGCCATAGAATTACTGCTGTTTTGATATCCTAAGTGCCTAATAAGTGTATAAGTGCCTAATTGACATATACGTACAATCAGAACATTTAATGTAAATTTAAAGCAATGGTATTTTTGCAGCTAAATGTCTGCAAAGTGTTCCTGGCTGTGCAGAGAAGGAATGTATTACAAAATAAACCCAAGCGTGAGAGCGCCCAGGTGGACTGGTAGGAGATTTACATTCAAGGCACGAGTCAATCCATTGTTTGTTAAACACAAATGAGATAATGAACAAAGGTTTCGGCTACAGCATTTCAGTCTCGCTTATCTACTGTAGCATGGAGGCTGAATCAATGTCATAAAACATTTGCAGGTGGCAGCAGCAGATAGTGCCTAAAGCCGCCATCTGACGTTAATAAGTCGGTTTTGTGTTTTGGTGCGTTCTGAAAACGGGGTTGCAAAGTCCCAAGTACATGAAATGTTTACACAGAACTTTACGTTATGTTTTAATTATTCAAGCACTTCACATGTGTAATGCTTATACATAGAAAGAATGTGACGAGTCCACATTTGTACAAAACATGTACATATATTATATATATTGTTACATTATTTTACAAACGAAACACACATACACACACACAAAGCTTTTATGGGCTTAAATGCATTGTTGACAAAAGTTATGCATTTCTGCAATAAAATTATTTAAATTTTAATGACAATCTTTCTTTACTTTCTGATTAATGAGATCGAAGACGGATTTCGAATTCCTTCTTCTAACCCCCACGAAGAAATACCCAGACATCTATCAGTGTTTTACGTCGTAAATAGAAATGTTGTAGCCCTATTGTGCTAAATGAAACTATTGCTTAAAGTAAAACTTTGCATTTTATATCGCTACATTGTTATCAACAGTACTACATGACGTTAAAGTCTGTCTTACAAAAGAGTCCTTTACAACATATAAAAGTTTCCAACAAGATTGAAACGTTTATTAAGTTCCATAAATTTCGGGTTTAACATTGTACCATGCAAGTAGGCATATAAAACCTAGGTGCAAATTTCCATTGTCCGAATAAAAAAAAATATTCAAAGCTGGTAAGCTGAAGACCTTTTAAACAAGATAGTCTGCATTACAATAAGAATTCCAATTACTAAAAAAGTGGCTCTCGTTTTACCTGAATTAGTGGCATTGTGTACACCGTCACGCCATCTCTTGTTAACCGAAAATGTACAAATTTTGGTAACATTCTTTGGTTATTCTTTTGTCGTAAAACTGAATCTGTATTTTTGATTTAACAGCGAAAGCCTTTATTTTTCTTGAAAAATTAAGTTATGAAAAAAGTAGACCTTAACGTGAATATTTCGCTTTTGTACACTGATCTTTTTGTATGAACATCAGTGATGAACTAGGCATTATGATAATTTACACCATTAGCAAGAACATTACCTCAAGTAGAACTATAGTTGCATGTGTTTGCAAATGTAATAGTATAATTATGTACAAGAATGTGTCGTGTTTGCATGAAAAGTTACCATCAAGATATCTTGTAATTCTCCATAAAATAGACTGACTTAGGCATCCTTGGAAATATGATCATAAATTCCAAACCTTTCGGGTCAATTTAATGTATCATTTATGAATAAATATTTGCATGTCGGAAGTCTTTATATTGGAAGAGACAACGTATTGGACTCCCCAGGTGCCTAGACACTCTGGAAAAAAAGGCATAGGGCACAGCAAAATTCTGTTGCCAATTCAAGTATGTTTCTGTATGAAGTATTATTCTACAGCTTAATTTCCATACCTTACCTTTTGTATACTTTGTAAAAAGTAGAAAATGTCTCAAAGAGTTGTAGCATTCAGACAAGGAGAAAAATCTCCTACCAATGGTGTTAAGAAACCCAAGTCACTCATGAAGCAGGTTTTAGATTTTGAAACAACTGTCAGTATTAAAAGATCATGTAAGAGGTATCTCGTGATAACAAAGTTGACTTGAACTAGTTAAGGCAGCAAGCTTGTCCTTTGAAATGACACTTGCCTATCTGCTGTGGTTCACAAAATCACGCCTCTAGTGTATGACGTTAAAATAATCTCCATCAGGATTACATTTGATAATACATTTAATAAAAAAGTGTAAATTTATTTTTAATTATAATGTCATTGTCATCAATATTCTATGAATTGCCATCTCCTTTTAATTTTAGTTGTGAGCCGTTTACTTTTTAAAATTGAAATAAATTAAATGGAATCATATAAATTTTATGCATTTTTATACTTTATTCACTTTTGCAAGTTATCTAAAATCTTCAATGAAACATTCCTCGTATCACGTTGTACCAGGACTGGGTGCGCACAGTCTCAGGACCATGTATCGTTCCCTGGCCATGGCTCAGGAGTGTGCACCACTAAAGTAGAGGTGGGATCATCGGCCTAAAGCTGTCATGGATCATTGAACCACTAAAATTGATTGATTATCCAATTCATCATCAGATTTACTTTATATGGTGAAACTATACAAACTATACTATGTGAAGAATTGCCCCCATCCCCCATCCTTGATGTTTCCATTGAACCAATAATGTAGATTTCCAGCTTGCTTTACTTCCATTTATAATCTTAATGAAGACAACAATTGCTCACTGAATTCTTTTAAAAAATATCAAATTTAATTTAAATATGCACCTAAATTAATTAGTGCCAATGATCTGATGATAACATTTAGAATTGATTATCCTGATTATTCAATTCTACACTAATGCACGCTCTCGAGACAGGGTCGCGTTTGAGACTGTTACAACACGCAACCGAAAACCGAATTAACGCTTGAACCTGTACTTCAGAAAATAACAGCAGTGGTTTGGGTGCAAAAATAAGAAAGTCAACTAGACGAGGATGTGAAATGTTGTCACTGTTCTCCTTTGAAAAAGTTCTTGGTTTATGTTTGACGTGCTGTGTAAATTGTAACAGTTTTCTTAGCACTTCCGCTGTAAGCATATGATGTGTATGCAGTCGAACGCGACAGATCCTGTGCACTGTGAGGTTTCACTACATGGAATGCATGACTGGCCTCAGGGATAAACTACACACAGACCAACTATCCACAATTAAAGTCACCGTAGAACACGAATCCACCTGCCAGCAATACAATCTAGCTTGTACTTGTGGAATTTTCAAAATTACAAAGAACACCAAGCGGAATAAACCTAACGGATCTAGTATGTCATCACTACATGGTGAGCTCTCTTCATAATTATATCTTCGCTATTTTAACGTCTGGTTGGTGTTTATTACAGGAAACGGACTTTTTTCAAATGCATAACAAGTGGTCGTGTTTTCTTTGAATACTTTCACCAATTTAGCAGGTGTTTTTGTGATGTTTCAGTTTCGTTTATTTATGTGTTTATTTTGTTGCTGCGTCGTTTTCTCATTTGGACCTGTAACACACACCCTGTGAACAGTTAGACATCATCCAAAAGAACTTACTGTGCATTCTATGAATGCAATACTCAATGCAGCGTCGGGGCATTAATTTAAACTAATGAAGTCATCATTACTCAAACATTGCTGTCAAGATGATGCACAATATGACTCAGTGATTACCAGGTAAGATAGTAAATTCACATTGGCGGATCCAGGCGTATATTACCACAGATACCATACAGTTTAAATTGTATTTATTTTCATGAGTTTTCCATTCTAGTAAAAGTTTATGGTTGGGTTGATGAAGCGCACCTTCTGGATCAGCCATTAATTGAAGACTAAAACCATCGCTTACTTTGGTAGATTTTAGTGAAAATAGCTGTTTTTAAATTTAAATAAATGAAGATAATTAATCTGAATTAGGTAGTCTTCATTATCATATTTTTATGTACTTTCTGGTGCCAAGCACTAAAGTCCCAGCAACTTCGGTGATAAAAGCCAAACATTTCAGAGCTAGACCTTTATAATTGTGTGCACCAACAAAAAATAAACGTGTGTTCGTTATTTATGATATTTTATGGCAATTTAATTGCAAGACTTATGCATTTGTCAAAAAAGAGTAGTGTTGCCAGGAGCTAGAGTAGAGGGTAGGAAGCTAAGGAATCTTGGGGAACTCTTGAAAAACACAAATGAAGTGATTTCAATAGCGTTTCAAGACCCAAAGCTTGTACTTATGCACACATACCACGACCTATCATGCCTAAAAGTCACCGACAGTTATTATTTAATAATTCAAATTAAGTAGATCTTTTGACTGTATGTCACACATTCGCCATAAATCATAGGCTTTTGTGGATGAGATTATACATTCTAGAGTGGAGTCTTTAGGTTCGTTCTCTATAATCAGACAAAAAAAACTCTTTCCCCACAGATGTACGTTGAGATGTTTAGCAAGAAGTTGATGTAATTGTGCAATTTTTACAGAACAAATGTGTCACGTAGCGACAAAGTATATTCTGTAATTGCATGTTTGAATTCTTTTACCCTGTAAAGTGCGAGCAGGGGAAGAAAATGATATTAATTTTGGAACAATAGGATTTCATGCTGTTTGTTTTCGTACGAATAGTACAACACGGAATTATTTAATTTCAAGGTTTTCCAATTTGTTTTGTTCTTAAGCGAAGTTCGACGCAGCCACCCGTGCAAGTAGGGCAACCACACCCACCCCGCCTGCTGCCAGACTGGGACTGCAAAAAATCATAAGACTGCCCAGCTCCATTCCGGCAGACAGCTGGAAAGGACCGAAAATAATAGAAACTGCCCAGCGTAACCCATGGGCTCTAAGGCCAGAGATCACTAAACGTGCTACGCTGGTCTAACACTAAACTTACTAAGTTACGTACGTTGTAATGTTTCTGTCAAAATTTAAGAATCATTTTTGAACGAGTCATTTTATTGAGAACGGAATGTGATATGCGCTTACAGTATATTTTGTATCAGCAGAGATTGCAGTGCCCACTAGATTATTATTTAATTGATATAATCTGATATCATTTCGAATAAAAATCGTGTACCCATACTTCAGGTGCCCTTTGTCATATTCTGTTTACAGAAAACTAAGATATTCATATCATATTTCATCAATTCAATGTAATTGACGGTAATTTTCTTCCTAATATATGTAATTTAGCAATTATATTAAGAAGCCTGTCTAGACATTTACAAACAACGAAAGTAAAAATGTTCCCCTCCTGTGCAAGAGGAATTTCAATTAATCTTATGAATTTATGCATGTCAAATAATCATAACCATATATCATACGCTCTGACACGAACTTTTATCCTTTTTACCTGAATAGTGGACACGTTTTCTTAGATCTTAAATTATTGAAATTTTATTATTACAAGAAGCCTAGTTTAGGTACAAGATCGTGTCAAACACTTGAAAATTATTTTAGTTTGTAGCATATTCTTTATGATATTTAAGATTATATTTCTTTTGCAGGATAAAATAAACATGGAAATTTCAAAAGAATGTTTATTTGTAGCGTTGTGTATTTATAAAATAACCGACAGCATGTTTTGCATGAAAATTTCACGCTGTGCTATTGAAGAGCAGGAAAAAACACATGTATGTTGAGATTCTATTGTTCTAATTTAATAAAATGTTCTGGTTGGCTCTGTATAATTTACATTTGAAATATGATTCAGAACTTCAAAACTTTTTGAAACATCTCCAGTTACAAAACAAGAGTAGGAAAACAACCACCACCAAGATAAAAGAATTTATGTATCTTTTATCCGAACAAATACTGACTTTAAAATCACAGCAGAAATGACACCATAAAACTTTTTGGTTAATTTTAGGAACTTAAGATTAATTGTTCCTGACGGGGGTTTACATCCTTTGCGTAACTAAAATGACTTCAGTTAAAATCGATAAAAATGGCATTTGGTTTGAAATGCGAGATAACTTTTTTCGCAGACAAGTGCCGATAGGCAAATTTGGCATCTTCACTGACAGTACCTTAATAACACATTACGTGCCTTAGTGCACTTTGGGTATTAATCGTCTGTCTTTTCACAATTATATTCATCTCAAGATGTAATGGGAATTTGCTAAAATCCATAATAAATGGTGAATAGTTTACAGTGGAAGCGCCAGAAATATGACATACTAACATATAAAATATTGCAATCAAATGTTTCGTACTTACACTTATTTTTTGAATCATTCATATGAATTGATATTTTGTGCAACAATTTGGCATACCTGTCCTGAATCTTTGCGCATTATAATTTGAATTATGTATTTATACCTCAGTTGCAGTGACACTTATTACCAAGTTTTTGACATGTGGGGTTTAAATTTGTAGGAGGTTAAGGTGTCCATATCTAATGCAACCACCAGAAAATTTGATGGTACAAGTGAATCTAGACATATTATGCAGATGATTTGTTAGACTCATTTATTATCCCTTCATGTAAAGGTGTTTTGACACATTGTGTGCATGACGTATTGTTAAAACATTAAGGTAAAATACCAAAGTCAAAAATACATTGGTATGTACTCTATTCTTTGTTGTGATCAAATGAATTATGTTTTATGCATATTGTACACCTAGCTTGCAGGCGAAACACACAAAATCACCAAGTGTGACTCTGGCACTTTTTAACCAAATTGTAAATGACATATGGAATATAGCTTAAAGGTGTTCAAAGTGATAAGATGTCTAATTGGCTTAAAATCATAGCTTCCATACTTAAAAGGTGTGACAATCTTACGAAATCTGTGTAGTTGGTTTTACCTTGTCAGACAGATACCTATGATAGCTTTAGGATTTATTTGTCAACATGTAAAGCTTTTCTCTCTCGCATTGCTCTACACAAGCCAAAAAATTACAAATAAAATTTAAAACTTGTGCGTTTTGTCCAAGTTGATGTCATATTCTTCGATTCAAAATGAGTATTTTTACCATTAACCAAAGTACGATATATATCTAGTTTACCGTACAATATGCTCAAACTATCAACGGTTCTCAAAGTGAATTTCAATAGTAAGTAAGGATAAATCATAGCTGCAAAAACACCAAGACTACGAATACATGACATGATATGTTCACGATATGAAATTATTGGTTGTGAACACGCCATACCATATAAAGTAATTTTACATTGATCTTAAGTAGGTTTGACATCAGTTGTCATTATTATGTAATTGGTTATAATTTCAAGTTTTATTTGGCTTTCACTACTCTGCTGTAGATCATTATACTAACAAATTTAAGGACCGAAACTGTCACGTTCCTGACAGGGGGGGGGGTCCATCCCCGAACCTCAT